>APFE031572971.1:0-16983 GCA_000404065.3 Pinus taeda
ATGGTTTTCGGTCCATCGTTTTGGACGCGATGGTTTTCGGTCCATGGTATTGGATGCTTCGGCATGTATAAATATGTATTGTAACATTGAAAGGAATATAATGAAAAATCAAGCTGGTAGTCTCGGTTTTGTGGGATCCAGTGGGAAATCTCTGTGTATACGTGTTTTATGTGTTATGCTCTCACATTTTTATTTTTCCTATGATTTAGAATTCGTATGCAAGTAATTTCTGTACGAGGTTAAAACCTACACATGTTACCCTGCAACTACTCACACATGTCAAGCACATGTTCCAATTATCAAGACAATAATATCTTTCAATTTGAAATCAAATTTTACAAACAATAATATCATAACACATAGTCAACTCATAGTCATTAGACATAATGCTACAAATGTCAACTACATCCAAGTACATATCAACTATCTCAACACATAGGTGTTAGTACAATAATCTTAAAACAAGATCATTAGAACGCATACTCATATTATGAAATTAATAAAAAATTCAACCAACTTGCAAACATACCATGTTAAATAAATCACTAGAAACCAAGCACTAAAACACCAAATATATGTCATAATCAAACAATCAAGCACAAGGTAGATGACATAAACAAGTTCATACCTTAATGTATCTCAGGGGAGGCAATCTTGTCTACACAATCAATCTAGTTAGCATGATATAACTCCTCAACACATCAACTTAAACATAAATAATATCATGATATCCATAATAGTAACCAACTAACATGTTCACACCATAAGCTCATAAATGTTTGTCATATATGCATAGAAATCACATACGTACGATCGGTCTAGATTAGTACCACACAATGTAACACAATAAGTCGACTCATACCTCAATGTCGGAAGCCTAACCATTTGCATAGGCCAATCCAATTTAGCTTGATACATATGACATCAAGATCTTAATGAAATAACCCTAATCATCAAGTTACTAGCATATAACAACCATAAGCTATATATCATACTCATCAACAACATATAACATAACCACCATATTATCTAATATAAAACAACCATAGCAATGCATACAACTACAAGATACTATCATTCTTGACTATCCGACACATGTGCATATAACTACACTAATCAACTAACATCTATCATGAATATAACCATAACATCAAAAGACATGTACATAAACCTAATGTATATAACCTAATGCATATAACATTCCTTAACTTACATACCTATATTCCAAACATACAATACCTGTATGAATATCTGCTCTTATCCCAAAGTCTAATGTTGCATCCTCATTATGACGATCTGCATCTCCTGCTCTATTTCAACCAATAGATTAGCATCATAACAACCAATAGCATCATGATGACCTAACTTGCATATAATGACTTCACAAGGCATGTTTGACCTTATATTCATGCATACCTATAACCAAGACCATACATGCATAACAACTGCACATAGATATATAACACATGAGTACCAAACCATATACACATCATTCTAGCTAGGGTCCATTCATTAATGCATGACCATATCAACAACAGAAACCATGACTTCATGCATGGAAACAACAACCACATCACATGCACTTGATAATGAATACTAGCATGCATAACCAATTCATAATCAATCATACACTCATGATGAAACACTTCGAAACAACATCATCCTCTTTCACATGGCGACATCACTACAACCATGATCGACACCAGGCAAATGCTACAAGCTCATGGAATGAAAGTGCAAGAGACACACATGCAACTGACATGCATGCATCACCAACACATAGCTCATCTAGTCCAAGGGGTGAACCATGCTCTGTTACCACTCTGTAACACCCTCCTCCCACATCTACCCAAGCAACCAACTAGCCAGGGTAAACATGTGACGAGAGTCCATTATGAAAAGACTCAACCTACTAGGTAACCTTAAGGAAATGGAGTCGACAAAACAAGCCTTACAAACCTCCCTTATGTGCTTGAGGACCCCCAAGAGGTAATCCACCACTCGAAGTGCCCAACCCTTGAGTTAGCCTAACATTTCAATGAACTAAACCCAAAGTCACTCCCATGACAAGGCATGCATGCAACTGGAACCCTATAGTCTCTCCCATAATGCCTACAAGGGAGAGACTGCAATCTTTTTCAGCTAGTTCTATGCCAGATACCATGCGATTTAAGCCACTTTTTCCAGGGCTAGTCCCCAAACCAATGCCTAGAACTTGATAAGACTTTCCAAGACAATAAATGACACTAGGGCAAAGTCTCTAACACAAAAATTGATCAAGGGCTTGACCTAACCAAGTTTTACATATCCATTTGGGCACATCAATCCCATCATCCAGATCAGTGTTTTAGGGCTCATCAAACCCTAATTTTAGTTGCTACACGCCATAAACAAGTCACCCCTTTGAATGCCTCCTTCCCAGACAGTTTCATGACTTGAAGACATCCAAAAATAGCCTCTAGAGGGACCCGTGTAGGTAGGCCCATGTAAGGGTGTGCTGCAGAGTAGTTAAGTCCATGCCAGGGTGCTTTGCAGAGCCCTTAGGCTTCCTTTCACCTGTGTTGGGTGAGATTGAGTGAAATTCACATAGGGTTTGGGGAATATTATTAACTTTTGGAGTCATCTATAAGGTTCCCTCACTTATCAACTCCTATGAGCTCGAAAATGGATGATGAATGAGTTAAGATGCATTCTATCCTCTCATCCCTTCCTCCATGGAACTAATTATATGTATGGAAGGCCATTCAATGCCACCATTTATGATAAAACATCCTTCATCTCCCTATAAACTGACCACTCATATAAGTTATCAGGGGCTAGATTATGTTGAATTGCAAGGAGATAATGTTACTATGAGATTTGGCTTTGAATCAAGTACTGTAATGCTACAAGTTTGTCATGCTTTTGATGTGATGTGGATGGGATCCAAGCTGGAGGAATGGCATAGAATCAGACACAAATGGTTGTAATTCCTTCTTATATTCAATAAAGTGTTTGAACCTTTCTCCCATATATTTGTATTGTTTTATAATGCTTATATGTGTGAAATGTATTTGATTCCATTCACTTATATTCAATAGATCTTTTTCTTTGATTGATTCTTTGTTTTCTATTGTGATTACAGGTACTTCTCAAGTGTATTAAGTATGGGAAGGAGCGATAGGATCGATACAAAGGAGACAAGAGGAAAGCGGAGCTACAAGTAGGTCTTCTCATCTTCTAATCTTATCTATTGCTTATAGGAAAATACTAAAACACTTTAAACTGTTGTTCTAGATATGGCTATTTATCTAGGGAATTAGTATTTATCTGTATATACCAAATTATTCAAAAAAAATAGGGGACTCCATTGGGGAACTATCACCTTTCCTAGTAGCGTACCCACCTCCTAGGACATTCTTGTAGACCCTACTTGTGTTCATTGATTGTATTTCAGCTCTTTTGCATTGAATTTTGGTCAAAAATTGAGGTTACATGACTCTTGAGTGGCCTGTCAGGAATCAGTGCAGGCTTGGTCAAGGGACAGTGCTCTGCAGAGCACCCTTGAGTGAGAGATAGTGCTCTGCAGCGTAGTTAGGCCCTCTTTGACCTGCACTAATCCACCTTAGGGAAAATTTTCACCTTTGGATTGAGTTTTTACCAACTTTCCTCAGTTTGATTGTTTGTTGATTAATCAATGAATGTCATGTCTTAGAAAACAAGTTTTTATCTCCTTTTCCAGCCCTACTTTGACTTGATTTATTAATGTTTCTTAAATGTTGTCTTTGTAATTATCAATCCATAGTCAAAGTTAGATTATAGTTGATTAATCTTTGTTTGAAAGAAAGTGTCGTAAAAGTCTTCTTTTCCTTCGATTCAAACTGAACTATTGTAAAGTCTTCATTCTCACAAAATATTGATTGATTATATCTGCGTTAGTTTCCTTTTTGTTCATCATAGAATTAAGGGATTCAAAAAGAAAAACTTGCATCGTTCATATTGTAGTTTGTGAATGCTTGAAAGGAATAGCTAGGGAAATTGCATTAGATGTGCTCTTTTCTCTTTGTGAAAGATCTGATTGCTCTATCCCTACTAAATAAGGTTTTCATTGTTCAATTGAATGAAAATAATGTTTATCATATTAGTTTCATTTTAGGAATTGCAAACATACATCACGTGGTGAACCTTGAAAGGAAAATTCTAAAGAAGATCAACTTAAAATTTATCTGAATTAACCTAATGGAACATTGTCACTTAATGAAAAACATTTAGAGGTCTAAGCTAGAGACATGTTCTGGCGTCGTATTACAAAGAAACTATCACTAACTTGTCTGCAATACATCCCGAGTGTGATACCTCATTCCACGTATGTGAGTATATCGTAGCTCGTCCACATACTTTCGAGTATATGGGGCGGTGTTACAGTACGTAAAGTATATGGGAATGCTCTCACTCTGCGGTTTTGCATTAGACAATGCTTATATGGATTGGGCCTCCACGTACCTTTGGGTATATATGGGAGGACAACACTAGGTTGCTATCCATCCTTAGGTAACCGAGTTGGCCACCTTGTATGTTGTGATATACCGAACACAGCATTCGGGGAGATTGCCTGCCTGTACTTCTCGGTTCGCTGAGAGGTATTCTGCAGTTCACAGTTGCTTGGTAAACCTTTTGCCTAGATTATCCCTCTTTTGTTTTGTTATGTTACTTTGATTAAAATAAATTTAATTGATTGTGGATAACATCCTCCATGCTCACTCCTTATTTGATCTTAGGTTGAAACATATGGCGACAAATCCAGAGTCCATCGATCAAGGAATTCCTTTTGATGGGAATCCTAATCCTTTTCCTCCTTTCAGAAATATTGGTGCTCCTTATATGGCTACATTGTCCCTTCCGAGATTTACCATTGGCTTTCCAGTATGGTTGTTTTCAACCTCCTTGGTTCAAAATGTCATGATTTCTCCACAATCGAGTACACCTCCAACTAGACAAAATCAACCTCCAGCTGATCCTAAAGTTGACCCTTTGACTTCTTCCTCAATTGTTTCTTCCTCCCCTTCTTCCTCTTTGACTGGTGAAACTATTGGCACTAATAACCAGGTGGCTAAGAAGAAGAAGAAGAAGAAGAAAATTCAGCAGAGGGGCAACCAAGCAACCATTGCTTTGAATGCAACATCTAATGAGAAACCATCCATCAAGCCTCACAAAGTTCGATATCCATGCAAACTTTGTGTGGGAGACCATCTTCTTCGAAATTGTCCTAATATTCCTCAGATCTTAGAAGAATGGTCTTCTCGTTCACATCATCCCGTGTCATCAACCTCTGGAGATCATGCTGGTGACACACCATCAACTAGAGGTAATAAGGTTCATGGAAGGAAGGGTAAAGTCAAGTTTCCCTGTAGGTTATGTGAAGGGAATCCTCACCCCATTCACCTTTTTCCCTATCTGGATGAAGCCAAAAAAGTGTTGGATAACCGTCCCGCTTCACCACAACGACTTCCATCTGGTTACAGGAGACTCTCCTTAAATCCTTCACTAGTTGATGAATTGACTGACCAAAATCAACCGTGGGTCAAACCCACTCTCTCTAAAAGTGAATCCTATGAGTTTATACTTGACCCAAATCAACAAGTCAAGGAAACAGTTGACCCAATTTCACCTTCAGTTAATCGTACCTTTCCTGAAGAGAGTGAATATGATACCATTCAGGTTCTTTTTGTTTCTTCAGATTCAAATGAGCTTGGAGGCAACCCTCCTATTCCATCAAGACAGGAGGAAAATCCTTCCATTCTAGTAACTCAAGGGGATAATTTTCCCATTCTTACGGTACCCCCTCTAAGTATTCTGGTCACTTCCTTTGATCGGAATCGATTGGCAGGATTTCGTCTTCCTTCTTATGTGCATTTCCAGATCATAGTAAAAGTTTGTAATATGATTGTATCTAGAACTATTATAGATGAAGGTGAATCTGTGAGTATCCTTTCCTCAATATCTTGGCAAGTGCTCGGTTTTCCGCCGCTTGTACTTGTTACCCAAAATCTGTTGGCTTTTAACAGAGGAACCAATCAACCATTAGGGATCCTTCCTCAGTTGCCTATTACTTTGGGAGGAAAAATCATTTATCTGAATGTGATGGTAGTCTCAGGCCCTTTAGGTTACACTTTACTTCTAGGGTGCGACTATGTTTATGACAAGGGAGCTATTGTTTCCACACTCTTTCGAGTGATGTGTTTCCTGAATGAAGGCAGAATTGTCACTGTTGACTAGCTTTCATTTCCCCATCCAAATATGGCTTCCAGTCAATCATCTTCCCTAAATGGTCGTTTTGTACCAATGGTATTGTCCTTGCCATGGGTCAATTATGTGGCAACCTATTCCATGCCTACATACATCAACTGACGATCAATTCCATGATGTTTTACATTATGTACTAAGGGCATTGGAACTAGATCTTGGTTTTCTTGATACGGATCCCTTCCAGAGCATTGTTCTCCCATATGATGAGAACCTCTTGGAATTCATGACCTCTTATGAGTTGTGATCAAGAAATATGAGGACAATTCCTTGTCTTATGTCAACCTCATTAAAAAATGAAACAAGGAATCTGAGGAGAGTTCCTTGTCTTGTGTCAATCTCATTTAAAAAAATGAAACATGGAATATGAGGATAGTTCTTTTACTGTGTCAACATCATTAAAAAAGAAACAGGTCCCAGAGCATAGTTCCTTGCCTTATGTCAAGCTCGTTAAAAAATGAAACAAGGAATATGAGGATAGTTCCTGGTCTTGTATCAACCTTGTTAAAAAATGAAACAAATGAATATGAGCATAGTTCCTTGTCTTATGTCAAGCTCATTAAAAACTTAAACAAGGGTATGAGGATAGTTCTTTTACTATGTCAACCTCATTAAAAAGTGAAACAACTCCCATGAGGATAGTTCCTTGTCTTGTATCAACCTCGTTAAGAAATGCAACAAGGGTCTATGAGCAGAGTTCCTTGTCTTATGTCAAGCTCGTTAAAAAATGAAACAAGGACCCCTGGAGAAAGGTTCCAATTTAAGTCTTTGATTAGATCTCGTAAAATCCCAGTTGAGTCTTTCACTTGATCTCGAAAACAAAGCTTCATTCCATCCACTTGATAGCCATGAGTAGTCTACTTAGGTGAATGTAATGAAGCTTGGGGGGCTTGCACCTAGTGGGTTTCCCTATAGGTTATGTGAAGGGAATCACCCCATTCACCTTTGTCCCTATCTAGACGAAGCCAAAAAGGTGTTGGATAACCGTCCTGCTTCACCGCAGCAACTTCCATCTGGTTATAGGAGACTCTCCCTTTCATGATGCCAGGGGCATGTAAAACAATCCAAGCATAGTTTTTTTGTTTCAAGCTTGTGTAAAAATGAAACTAAATCCAAGCATAGTTTGTCATTTCAAGCTTGTGTAAACATGAAACTGAACCCAAGCATAGTTCCTTATGGTTTAATCTTGTGTAAAAATGAACCCATTTCCATTTTTAACCCTCGTGATTGCCATTCTATCAGCCTTTTCCATCAGATGATACTTGGTTGTTTTCATCCCATCGTCACCATCCCTTTGGTTGATCATACGCTTTCACTTGGTTGTTTTACCCTTTTTTGAGGAGCAGTTGGAACGAGTGGTCTTATTAGCTAGCCTCTTCACATAAATCAATGTGTTTTGAGAAGTTCCAACATCATCGAAACCAGTTGCTACCCTAGACACCACTCGTTCCTCAAAGTGGAGTCCTCTTTAATCTCTTTTCAGACTCCCTAGACATGAAAATATTACGAGTGCTTGTCCTTTCCAGCTCGTTAATGGATTGGAAATGACATCTCTCTTGTATTATTTTACACTTTTTCAGATTTGAGAGATTAATTTACGAAAAAGGACTTGTGGAGTTTTCTTTTTGTCCCTTTTCAAACTCTCTAAACATGAAAAGGACTGAGTTATCTTTGTCGTTAAACTTGTTAAAACATCAAATAGCGACAAACTTGTCCATGTAGACAAGATCGAGTTTGACTCGTTAAAACATCAAATAGTGATGAATTCACTTGAAGGGTGGAATTATAAAACACGCATACGCTATCCTCCTCAAGCTTGATAAAAATAAAGAGGTACTGGTCAGCAATGACTGGGGAAAATGGGAAAAAGGGGAAAACCACTTTATTGTAGCAGGTCGCTCTTGAACATGACACTTTCACTCCATCACCGTGACTATTTAGGTTGGGTTATTAGCTTGATGGTTATCATACTGTTGGTCTATCATACCATCCATCATTTTGTTTTGGATCAATGCTACCAATTCATTTCAGTGTCGTCGACATGTTCAAGAGAAGTCATTCAGTCAAAATTCATCCTTTGTAATACCATAAACCTTCATTTTGATGATCTCCATTCCTGAACCTTGTGTCGTTAGTAAAATCCCATCTCCAAAATCACTACACTCGTTTCGTGTTGTTGATGTAGGATACATCAAGGCCCTCCTGCGAAGAGTCACTTCTTGTCAACATCAACACATTATCCAAGAAATTGACTTAGAAACACCCTTCCGGTACCTTGAGGCTTGCATGCATAAATGGCAGGTTTCTTGCTTCCCATGATAGGTTGACATCAATGACCTTCAACCAAAAGAATTTGAATGGTGTTCGACATTAAATCATCCATTCACACCATGCAGAATGTATTGCAGTACCTTGAGGATCATTATCACTATTGGTGATTTCTCTAGCGTCTGTTTATAACTTACATCATTGGTTTGTAATCAGATGGTGTCTTCCCATGTTCGACTTTAGATCACATATTCACATGGTTAAACTCATACTTGAGCAAATGGTTGGACGATATAGAATACCTCGGATCTAGTTTCATCCATCCGAGTTGTGATTTTAGGAGTACTAAATCACATGTACAATGGCTTTACATAGATGGTCATTCCGATCATGGGTCTATATCTGTAGACAACTATTTATGTACATGTAATGAAAGTTTATAAGTTGAGCATGGGTATGCCTTCCCTCATCGATTCATAAAAATCAAATGTCATGATGTAGGTCACCTTCCACTTCGATACCTCCTCATGACATCGTAAAGCATTTCATTCAACATTGGCATTTTTCCAACTTCATGCTTTAGGGGGTAGCTATTATAGATCCATTTGGGCACATCAATCCCATCATCCAGATCAATTTTTTAGGGCTCATCAAACCCTAATTTCAATTGCTACATGCCCTAAACAGGTCAACCCTTTGAATGCCTCCTTCCCAAACAATTTCATGACTTGAAGACATCCAGAAATAGCCTCTAGAGGGACTAGCACAGGTAGGCCCATGTAAGGGTGTGCTACAGAGCAGTTAAGTCCATGCCAGTGTGCTCTGTAGAGCACTTAGGCTTCCTTTCACCTGCCCTGGGCGAGATTGAGAGAAATTCACATAGGGTTTGGGGAATATTCTTATCTTTTGGAGTCATCTAGAAGGTTCCCTCACATATCAACTCCTATGAGCTCAAAAATGGATGAGGAATGAGTTAAGATTCATCCTATCCTCTCGTCCCTTCCTCCATGGAGCTAATTCTAAGTATGGAAGGCCATTCAATGCCACCATTTATGACAAAACCTCCTTCATCTCCCTATAAATTGACCACTCATCTAAGTGATCAGGGGCTGTATTATCTTGAATTGTAAGGAGATAATGTTGCTATGAGATTTGTCTTTGAACCAAGTATTGTAATGCTACAAGTTTTTCATTCTTTTGATGTGATGTGGATGGGATCCAAGCTAGAGGAATGGCTTTGAATCAGACACAAATGGTTGTAATTCTTTCTTCTATTCAATAAAGTGTTTGAACCTTTATCCCATATGTTTGTATTGTTTTATAATGCCTATATGTGTGAAATGTATCTAATTCTATTCACTTATATTCAATAGATCTTTTGCTTTGATCGATTCTTTGGTTTCTGTTGTGTTTACAAGTACTTCTCAAGCGGTTAAGTATGGGAAGGAGCGACAGGATCGATACAAAGGAGATGAGAGGAAAGAGGAACTACAAGTAGGTCTTCTCATCTTCTCATATTATCTATTGCTTATAGGAAAAGACTAAAACACTTTAAAATGTTGTTCTAGATATGGCTACTTATCTAGGGAATTAGTATTTATTCGTAGATATCAAATTCTCCAAAACACCAAGCCTAACCAAGCCTAAGGAAACATGAGAACCAACAAAAAACAAATAGTGAAACTAAGCCCACAATCACCATGGCTATCCAGGAAATGGCAAGGCTAGGCAATCCACTGTCAATCTCAGCCATGCTCCATGCCAATGACAAATCACAACCAATGAACCACATGCATATGTCGTGCATGCCAAAACTAGTGAAGGAAACATACATGTAACTCGATACCTGCAAGAAAATTTGATGTAGCTGCTAATCCTGATGCCCTGTTGTGTTTTCCTACTCTTCCTTTGCCTTCTTGCTCCATGAATCCAATATGCTACACCCTCCAAGGGTGCTCCAAGAAAAATATAAGTATCTAAGAGTATGAGAGTGAGAGAGATAATAATGAAAGAGCTCCAAAACTAAACTAACCAAGTCTGAGCCAAGAGCTTTCCAATTGATCCTCAGAAGTATTTTTATTAATGAGGCCTCTATTTTCTTCATTTTCCTCCTTGCATGCAACCTGCTACCTTTCACCTCTCTTTTCTCCCAATTTCCTTTATTTTTATAAATAAAATGCCAATAAATCCCTCATGCCTTTCCAAAGCCTTTTCCATTGCCTCTGGCAATTTTATTTAGCCACAATAAACCAAATCAACACCCATTAGGATGTTTCCCCCACCATTCAACTTGGAATACGCGTCCGATCATCTATGGTATTTATATATTTTACATCGAATTTTCACCAGGCTGTTACAGAAGTGGACTTTTTTATTGAGTTGGTACTAAGGGCAGCACCAGAATCAAAGGTACCTATTGATGGTGTTGGACCCTCCAACATGTAAGGGGATCTCCCCAGTAAGAAGTCCCAATTAGACCTCAGACCATTTGATGTAGGAGTCCTAGCAGTTGGTCGTAAAGCAATGCCTTGATTGCGGTGTCGCATAGAGGCAAGTAAGATAACTCTATCAGTAGCAAGGGTGTGACCATTGCAGTGAGTCAAGGAATGTGAATGAGAGGCTCTAACACATGGGGGGTGAGATGAGTGTGCTTCTTAGCAACCTGTAGTAGTAATCAGCCCCGAAAGGAACACACAAGCGAAGATACATCACAAGATCGAAAGCAGATCAGTTGACAATCCAAAGTGATCGTTAAACCAACAACACATCTACAACAAGATTCATATAATCACATACAAAGCAGTTCATACACAAAGACATAATTTAAACAACATATATTTCTAAGCAACTGGAGCAGTCCAACTACAATAACAACATATGCATGAAAATGTGTTGACTCTTATTATATAAAGAAGTTTAAGTCCCAAGAAAACAATACATCCATGTAAACTTGCTAGCCCCAATAGTGAAATGTTACAGCCACATTCACCTGCTCCTCCAAAAATATGAACTAGCTCCATGCAGTGGATAAGCCAAGGTACGTTACAATACTATCCAAGATTTCTCCAATATAGTCTTATCAGAAGCTTGGCTGATCAAAAGCCTTTACAATGAGTTATGAGGGACTATTTATTGCAAAGGGCGGGATGACCCTTGAAATTCCCCTTTGTGATAGTTCCACTACCTTCATGACTCTTCACCTACTCTATGACTGTTACATCCAACTATTGACACTTGACTTACACTTGACATGACTCAACATTACAATGCACATGTACTCATGTGAGACAAAATAGCTTGAGCAAGCCATGCAAAACATCACTTCCACTTGGTCCATTATGATGAGACCAACTCTTTGACATGCTTGTGATGGTGAATGTGGCAAGATGATGCCTAGCTTGGTCGTCCATGATGGTGTGCATACACCCCATGGTGACATCTTGCTGAAGTGAATTCTTTCCTCTATTGTATCTTGTGCATTGTTTCAGTTCCTTCATCCAACTTGTCTACTAACATGTGCATGGCCTTCTTGGGTGCAGTTGAACCAACACACGCTGATGCATAATGTCCATGCTAATCTTCAAGTGTGTGTTGGTGGTCATGCTCATCAACTTGCCAAAGTACACGTTTAGCTCCAGTTGGACTTGCTTCTTGTCTTCGCCTTGGTGAGTGTGCTCAATGGGTTGGATTACATGCGCGCGCACAATGACATGCATGTTGTTGAATCCCTTGCATGCCATCAACAACACTACTCACCATGTCTGCTTCATGCTAGCTTCTGGGATGGATATTTAACTTGTACGAGCACAGTTTCATCTGTGAGTGCATGTTGTGCCCACTGCCGTTCTTGTTCTTGTTGCAACTCATTCGTTTGTCACTACAAATTCATGTTCTTCCTTGAGTTGTTGCTTTAGCACATGTAACTCCTTCTTTGTTCCATTCTCTATCTTCGCACGATATTCATGTTGCATCGTCACCTCATAGCCTGAGTTTCCCAAGTTGCTTTCATCATCAGTGGATCTGCTTGATCTTGCAACTTTGTTCTGCCTCTGTGTTGTCAACAACCTTCCTCTTGCATTCATTGCATTTTTTGTGTACGCTGCACTTACTACATTCGTATGCTATCTTCAACTGTTGTTCATGATGCTACTCACTGTGATATCCTAATGTTCTTGTCTACGAAAAACTTGATGTCTTCATGAGTAGGAAAGCTCATAGACATTTGATCAACTGCATCTCCAAGTGTGCTCTAAGTGGTGTCTTCGACTCTGCCCTCATTAAAACCATTGCACCTACACTACTAAGAGGTAGATGAACACCTAAAATACTTGGAGACATGGAAACACTCATGGAAAGCAATCTGTCAGTCGAAAACCAAAATGAACTTGAGAACCGACTTGTAACATACCTGTGTGACTGATCCTGAAGGTTGCACAATTTTGGCCGGGAGGTCGGGAGACTGACTGCCAAGACTACACAAGGCATGGTCTAGGTTACTAGGAGACTGAATGACTGCTATAAATACGCAATACATAGTCCATTTTGGCGATTGATTGTTGGAATTGCGCAATGCGCAATCTCAGCTGGCAATGGCTGCAGGCTTAATGAATGCATTACGCTTCTGTGCCAGAAGTCATTGTCCCTTAGAAATGCACAAAACCATCTTGGGGGATAGTCAATGGGAAAAAATTCACATTTCCTGAGAGGAAGACAGAGCCTTCCCTCTTAGGATTGTGTAATGCTGTCTTGTTGAGGCTCTTGGTGAGGCAGATTCTGGGCCAAGGTTGGACAAACTCTCCGACAGGCAACTAAAAGTGAATGTGAGTGCAAATGCATGGTGATACTGAGTATAAGCATAAGTGAATGTGAGTGCATGAAAAGGATGAATGACAGATTCAGAAAATGGAACAACATGCATGTTCGTGAAGCGAGCCTCTGAATCAATGATCGTTTGTGAAAAACATTTTCATGCATGCAACAACAGTGAGATAGAAACGAAAATTGAAACAGTGCTAGGAAAAGCTAATATACATGTAATCGACAATAAGCATTCATTGAAATCAAGCAAACAATAATCACACAAGCAAAAACACAAAGAGCGACAAAAATGGAACATAAGGCATGGGAAGCGAGCTTACCACAACATTGCTGATTTGAATGTGCGGACAACTCCTAGGTGTGATGTGGGATGTCAGAGCTACAAGGTTGATGTGAGGAATGAGCTCTGCATCATCCAGTTGATGAGTCTTGATAACATCAAGGTTGTGATGCACATGCCACAAATCTAGGGAAAGCGACACTTGGTGGGAGGTTTCTGAAATGATCCTTGCATGTAACCTCCAACTGCTAGAAAAATATCCCTGAAACAAGGGATGCCTTTGCATGCTACCTTGGGAGAAGCATCCCATGCATGCAAGCCAGTTTTTCTCGGTCTCGGAGGGAACCAGTAAACTCAACTACACATGCAAGAGAGTGCTCGACTGCTGGGAGAAAATGCGCATTTCTGGCTGGGATCTAGGCTAGCTGCCCAGGAAATTTGTGCAATTTTTGGGTAGAGGAGCTATCTGCTACCCAAATTTGGACAAATTTTGGGCTGAGAAACCCTGCTGGGGAAAATTGTGCAATTCTTGCTGGGAGTTTTGACTGGCAGAATTGTGCAATCTTGGAGCCTAGTAGGTTGCTAGACAAGATTGCACAATTTCTAAAGGGAAGGCTGGTTGCCCTCTAGAAATGCACAATTTTCTTAGGGAAGCTGCTCATCCTGCAGTTGGACCACGTCCCGGTGAACAGAGTGTGAGGGGAATGCATCAAGCTATGATTGACAGGCTGCCTTTGCGCAAGAAAAACACTGAAGCTTGTGAACCTAATGGATCAAGATAAGCTACTGTGAAGGTTGGAAGGGAGGCTCCAAAATGAAGCTAAGGAAAAATTTTGGAGGGCAGTTGTAGTTGCTACAACAATTGGTGACACACTAGTAGAACTCTAGCTCTCTGAATGGACCTTGTTCGTGAAAAGCAAGTCTAACACCTTCGGAAGTATTGCTTAGTTCTCAGCTCCTATTGGTTTCACACTAGATTTATCGTAAGATGTAGCATCTGGCAAACTATTGGTCGATTGACACACATTCCAAGCCAAGTCAACACAGTTGTTTCAACTAGGGCTAAGGGGTATATTGATGCATAAGCAGTGTAGTCTTCAGAGTATTGGTTTCATCTTTGATGTTGCTCCGCTGCCAATAGACCTGGATAGTACCCCGACATAGTCACATAGGAACACAAGCATGGCTCCGTTGCCAGCAAGCCTGGTCAGTACCTTGACGTAGTTACTTGCATGAGCTCTCTATGTAGGAAGCCTTTCTCTTCTTTTGCCTTATTCATTTCCATTTTTTTTCAAACTTTTTTTTCACTTTTTCATGTTTTTCATTTTCATCTTCATAACTTTTCATATCACTTATTCATTTCAGAGGCAGAAGAGGGATCCCAACTTATTGAGAGCAGAAGAGGTTATTCCTATAGAGAAGTAGTTTGTTATACATCTGATGTGACTATTAAGGTTTTCCCCCTCACCTTACCCTACCAAGAGAGTGATGAGGAAGCAAAATCTGGGTGTTTGGTTGATATTTAGTGAAGTAGAGAGTGATGAGGAGCCTTGAGTGTTTCAACAATTTCCTAACTGGAAGTGAGACCAACCTCAAGACAACGAGGACCTGGCATAACCATTAGCTTGGGCTGAAGTGCCTTGACAATCTGGGGGGTTTCAACCTCATGGACAGATAGATCATTGTAGACCAGTGTCTTGGATAGATTAACAATGGTTGAATCAACATCGTGATCGGATGAGGAAGTGAATAGATCATGACAACCAAGACCAGAAAATTCAAGAAGTTTTTCGGCATCCTCATGATTTGATTAATTGGGTAGAGGGGTAGATGAGAAGTAAATATGTTCACCCTCTGTGTTTTCAGGAAAGATAAATGACAAATTGAATATATTTTCCAAGGAAGATGTGTCCTCTCCGCACTGTAATGACAGACTAACATCTGAGGTGTCCTATGAATGATTAGAAGTAGAAGCATCCAGAAATGAGTTTTCGCAGGGAAAATCAGCAGTGGCAGAATCACAAGGGCTGTTAGGATGAACTGGAGGAGGTGTGGCTGGAAGGGAGACATCCTTCACCGCGGGCTCTTCTTTAGATTCCCACAGATAGTCATCATGAATGATGGTGCAGGTAGGATGCATAACACCAACTCAATCGACAACTTGATCCTTGTTCACAATAGGTTAGGAGTCCGGAATGGAAGAATGCATGACAATACAATCTGTAGGATCAAAAGAACGTGAGGACAGAGGTCGAGGGAACAAGTCCATGTGATAACCTATAGGCTTGTAAGCCAAATCTGCGCAAATATCAAGAGCACGTGGGGTGGGAGGATGTGACAGTTCAACCGAGGTGTGTGTATGATCTCCCACATCACCCTTCCACGGTGGAGTTGTTTGATGAGGTGAAGGTGGACAATCACTTGTGATAGGAACTGTGCTTGCCTGTGATTGTGGAGCTTCATCACTGAAGTGTGCTAAGTAGGCTTTGGATACGTGAAGAAGATACTCAAATATTCCATCAAGAAATTCCCAATCAATATCATCTTCCGAGAATCGATATGCAAGATTATAAAAGCCTGTGTAAAATTTTTCAATAGATTCATCGGGTGATTTTCATAATTTCTTTTTTGATTGTTGATGGTCAAAGTGATTAAAAGCATGGTCTATCTCTGTGACTAGATGATCAAGAGAATTAATGTAATTTTCGGGTAGCGTGGCACACCAGTGCATTGGGTGCCCTCGAAGCATGTAGATGAACACTGCGTAGCTCATGTATTCTTCAAAGAATCCATGTCTTTCTGTTATGCTTCTTAACCTGCAAAGCAATACCGAACCGAGAATATGCGCGGAAAAATACCGAGAACACAGAATATGTTAAGAAAATATACCCAGAACACAGAATAGCAAAGATTTTATTACTCAGAGAGAAATGTTCACAGGCCTCTTCGAGGGGGCAACCTCCAATAGAGCAGAGCTCGATTACAAAACAAGACACGATGCTCCTCGCAGGGAGTCTCTATCCTTTATATATGACTCCTACATGCAATACCACGGGCCAATACCGTGGGTTTTATTAATACCATCTATCTAATACTACCGCCCATTTAACCTTTATTTAATACTACCGCCCATTTACAACTAATTGTGGTCCCAATTGCAACTAACTGGGTTAACCACTTACAAATATTAATATGGGCTTTATTGACTCTTGACTATGACGTGATCCCATGACATGAATAAGGGGTTTAGGGTGGGACCCTAACATGCCCTCCCCCTCAAAACTAGCCTTGTCCTCAAGGCTGAAGCTGCGGAAACTGTTGAAGAATAGTGGCTG
>APFE031572971.1:28123-78721 GCA_000404065.3 Pinus taeda
TAGAATGTTCAGCTTTCAACCTCCCCTCATCTGGCCCAATGCCTCTATTTATAGTATTCTAGAGGAAGTTATTCAGTTCCAACATCAATGGGATACTCCCTCTTTTGGATGGGGAGCTCCTCTCTTGATGGGATAAGCTCCTCTATCATAGGGTGCATGAACCATCTGGAGGCGCTCAATACACGTCAAAAACTCTTCTAGAAGGCTCTAGAAGTGACCACAAGTAACTTTTTAAAGATGAAACTTGCGCCTTTTGACCTTTACAGGGGTACGCACCCTAGCTTTAGTATACAGAGCGTATTACTACGCAGGTCTAATGTATTTGGAGTGCGTACACGCAGGTAAGGTAGAGAGAACCTGCGTATCCAGAGATAAACATATTTTCAAGTGACTTTCTCTCTCTTTGAAGTTTTGACATGAAGAGCAGAGGTATGGGGCTTGACAAAGAGGACAATGTGGCTATTGATGAGGCCACATAAACTGCAGATAGTCAAGGTGACAAAATTTAGTGTAACAATCCTACGAAACAAAACAAGAGAACTAACAAACAAAAAAGCAAAGCAAGAGCAGAAGCAAAAGTGAAAGCAAAGCAAGCAAGTAAAAAAGCAAGCAAACAAAGAAACAGAGAAAGCAAGTGAGAAAACAAGAATGCAAGAAAGAAACTCAAAAGTAGACACTACTCCTACTCCTTAGCTAACAGTGCATGGGTCATCTCACATGAAGTTATAATTCCAATGCAGCCACTGATGCATTGGTTGACCCATGTTGGTGAAGGCAAGGTTCGTGAAAAAGGCAAGTGTGTGAATCAACAACCAAGAAATATGTAACAATGAAGACAAACACACTCCGAGTTTACAAGTGACCACAGAACAAAGATGAGTGATAGTGCATGACATGCATTCTTTGGTGTTGCCATGATGTTGTCCTACACTGCGTACAGATGTTGAGTGTA
The DNA here is from genome assembly GCA_000404065.3 of Pinus taeda. Lineage (NCBI taxonomy): Eukaryota > Viridiplantae > Streptophyta > Pinopsida > Pinales > Pinaceae > Pinus > Pinus taeda. Next base: position 29,076 of record APFE031572971.1, read on the forward strand.
TGCAAGCTCTTGACTGTGACATGCAACAAAACATGAGAAAGGTAGACCACTTGTGTTGTGCATGTGTGCTTGTTGTGTAGGATTCCTCCAATGCATGAGCGATGGGATCATGTAGTTCGAGTGGAGGAAGAAAAATATGGGTGTTTGGTTGATATTTAGTGCAAAGCAAAGAGTAATGAGGAGCCTTGAGTGTTTCAACAATTTCCTGACTGGAAGTGAGACCAACCTTAGGAAAGGGAGGGCCTAACATAGGGATGAGCTCGTGCTGTAGTGCCTCGACACTCTGGGGGGTTCCGACCTCATGGATAGATAGATCATCATAGACCAATGTCTTGGATAGATTAACAATGGTTGAATCAACATCGTGATTAGATGAGGAAGTGAATAGATCATGACAACCAATACCAGAAAATTCAAGATGTTTGTGGGCATCCTCATGATTTGATGAATTAGGAAGAGGGGAAGATGAGAAGCAAATATGTTCACCCTTTGTGTTTTCAAGAAAGATAAATGACAAAGTGAATGGATTTTCCAAGGAAGATGTGTCCTCTCCACACTGTAATGACAGACTGACATCCAAGGGTCCTGTGAATGATTGGAAGTGGAAGCATCTGGAAATAGGTTTTCACAGGGAAAATCAACAATGGCAGAATCACAAGGGATGTCAGGATGAAGTGAATTAGGCACGACCAGAAGGGAGTCACCCTTCATTGCAGGCTCTTCTTTAGATTCCCGCACACACTCATCATGAATGATGGCACAAGTTGGCTGCATAACACCAACTCCGTCGATAGCTTGATCCTCTTTCACAGAAGGTGAGGAGTCCGGAATGGAAGAACACAAGACAGTACAATCCAGAGGATCAACAGAACATGAGGACCAATTTCGAGGGAATGAGTCCATGTGACAACCGGCAGGCTTGTAAGACAAATTTGCGCAAATATCAAGTGCAGGTGGGGTGGGAGGATGTGATAGTTCAACCAAGGTGTTTGTATGATCTCCCGCATCACTCCATGGAGGTGGAGCTATTTGATGAGGTGAAGGTGTATAGTCACTTGTGACAATAACTGTGCCTGCCTGTGATTGCACAGCTTCATCACTGAAGTGTGTTGAGAGGGGTTTGAATATGTGAAAAAGATACTCAAATCTTCCATCAAGAAATTCCCAACCAATATCATCTTCCAGGTATCAGTATGCTATATTACAAAAGTGCATGTAAAACTGTTCAACGGATTCATCAGGTGCCTTTCGTAATTTCAGAATTTCTTTGTTGAGTGCTTCATGGTCGAAGTGATTGAAAGCATGGTCTATCTCTGCGACTAGATCAGCAAGATAATGAATGGATTTTTTAGGCAGCGTGGTACACCAGTGCATTGGTTACCCTCAAAGCGTATAGATGAACAAAGTGCAGCTCATGTATTCTTCAAAGAATCAATGTCTTTCACATGAGTCTACAATGCCCACTGTGTGCCTGACCAAGGCTATGTAGCCGCCACCATCAAATGTTTTATGAGACAAGTTATTCGAGAGCTTTTTTGGGATGATGAAATCGTTTCCATAAGACATACATTCTGGAAGAGAAGCTCGGTAGTGAGTCATGATAGATGTGTAGAGATTCAAAACAGACGTGAGGGATCAACTTATCATCTGGGCCTCCTTCCAGCAATAAAATGTTGACGGTGCTGGCCGCCAACATATTAGGGGATGTCCCCAATAAGAATTCCCAATTATACCTTAGATTGTTTGGTGTAGGAGTCCCAACAGTGGGTCGTAAAGCAATGCCTTGATCACGATGTCACACAGAGGAAAGTAAGATAACAATGTCAGTAGCAAGGGTGTGACCACTGCAGTGAGTCAAGGAAGGTGAATGAGAAGTTCTAACACATGGGGGGTGAGATGAGTGCACCCCTTAGAAACTTGTAGCAGTACTTAGCTGAGAAGGGACACATGAGTGAATATGCATCACAAGTTAGAAAGCATATCAGTCAAAAATCCAAAGTGATGGCTAAACCAACAACACATCTTCAATAAGATTCATATAATTGCATACGAAGCAGTTCATACACAAATACGTAAGTTAAGAAACATATATTGCTAAGAAACCGGAGTAGTCCAACTACAATAACAACATATGCATGAAAATGTGCTGGCTCTTATTATATAAAGAAGTGTAAGTCCCAATCATACAATACATCCATGTAAACCTTCTAGCCCCAATAGTGTAACATTACATCCACATCCATTTGCTCCTCCAAAGAGATGAACTAGCTTCGTGTAGTGGAGAAGCCAAGGCGCGTTACGATACTGCCCAAGCTTTCTCCAAGATAGTATATCAGAAGCTTGGCTGACCAAAAGCCCTTACAATGAGTTATGAGGGACTATTTATAGCAAAGGGTGGGGTGACCCTTGACATTCCCCTTTGTGACAGTTCAACTACTGTTATAGACATATTTGGGCACATCAACCCCAAACTTATATGTCGATGAACTAGGGCTCATTGACCCCTAAAAGAGTTGTTTCATACCCTAAAGAAACTTAGTCATTTGAATACATCATTCCCCAAAATTTCCATCTCAGAAATCATCCAAAAAGTGCCTAAACTGAACCATACTGACTGTTACACTGGCAAAGTGCGATGCATACTGACTGCTACACTGTCAAAGTGCGATGTATACTGTTTAGGCCTTCTATAGGGTGCGATGGGCGAGGATGGACAAATTTCCGGGACAGTTTGTTAGTTGGTTGCTCATGGAATCTTCTAAGAAACTTCTACTATGCCACTTGCCTCTCTGAATTCACCAAAGGATGACCAAAGGAATTAGGAAACCATCTCCAATTCCCCTCCCTTGTGGAACCAATCGTAAGAAGTGGAATGACACTAATAAATCCCCATAGATGACTCACCCTCTTGCGAACATCTATAAAAGGATCTCCCATCCAAGAGATCAGGAGGTTGAATTGTTGTGAATTGCAAGTAAGTGTTGCTATTTTTAGTGTTGAGGAGAGAGCATTGTATTCTTGTTGGTGTGTTCTTGCTAGTTCATGAGGTGAAGAAGGATTGATGCTGGGAGGATGGTGTTGGATTAGACAACTAGGTTGTAATTCTCCTTATTATTAATAAAGTTCTTGAGGATTTTTTCCAGTTGATTGTGTAATTCTGAATGTTTTTATTTGTTCATTATATCTCTGATTCTATAATGTTTATGCTGTAATAGATCATGATGCTTTGACAATTCTTTGTTGCTGTACTTGTGCAGGTACTCTCCAAGCGTGTTAAATAGGGGGAGGAGTTACTAGATCTGCCAAAGGAGAGAGAGATCAAGCAAGGGATCAAGCGAAAGTTCTAGGTTGGTTTTCTACTATCTTTCTCTTATCTGTTGCACATAGGAAAGATCATTGAATTGCTTTAAACTGTTGTTTCTAGGGTAGCTGCCAAACCTAGAGGGTTAGTCATTCAACAATACACTAATTTTCCCAGAAAAAACTACACTCATGACTCTTCACTTACTCTATGAATGTTACATCCAACTATTGACACTCGATTTACACTTGACATGACTCAACATTAAAATGCACATGTACTCAGGTGAGACAAAATGGCTTGAGAAAGCCATGAAAGACATCACTACCACTCGATTTTTTGTGATGAGACCAACTCTTTGACATGCTTGTGATGGTGAACGTCGCGAGATGATGCCAAGGTTGGTCATTCGTGATGGTGTGCATACACTCCATGGTGACATCTTGTTGAAGTTAACTCTTTCCTTTGTTGTATCTGGTGCATTGGTTTAGTTCCTTCATCCAACTCATCTGCTAACATGGGCATGGTCTTCTTGGGTGTGAATAAACTGCCGCACGTTGATGTATAGTGTCTGTGTTGATCTTCAAGTGTGTGCTAGTGGCCATGCACATCAACTTGCCGAAGTACATGTTCAGCTCCAGTCGGACTTGCTTCTTGTCTTTGCCTTGGTGAGTGTGCTGAATGAGTTGGATTGCATGCTTATGCACAATGTCATGCATGTTGCTAAATCCCTTGCATGTGATCAACAACACTACTCACCATGTCTACTCTGTGCCAGTTGCTAGGATGGATCTTTAACTTGTACGGGTGCAGTTTCATCCGTGAGTGCATGTTGCACCCACTGTTGTTCCTGTTCTTGCTGCAACTCATTCGTCTGTCTGTGAAGCTTCATGTTCTTCCTTGAGTTGCTGCTTTAGCACATGCAACTCCTTCTTTGTTCCATTCTCTGTCTTCATGTGATCTTCATGTCACATCGTCACCTCATAGCCTGAGTCTTCAAAGTTTCTTTCATCATCAGTGGATCTGCTTGATCTTGCAACTTTGTTCCACCTCTGTGTTGTCAATAACCTTCCTCTTACATTCACTATTGTGTTCGTTGCATTCGCTACATTTGTTGTGTTCGCTACATTCGTTGGGCTTGCTACATTCGGTATGCTGCCTTCAGCTGCTATTCATGATGCTGCTCATTGTGATATTTTGATGTTCTTGTCTACGAACAACTTGATGTTTTCATAAGTAGGAAAACTCATAGAAATTTGATCGACTACATCTCCAGGTGTGCTCTGAGCGGTGTCTTCGACTCTGCCCTCTTGGAAACCATTTGACCCGCACTACTAAGAGGTATATGAACACCTGCAATACCTAGAGACATGGCGACAATCATTGCAAATAATCTATCAGTCGAAAACCAAAATTAACTTGAGAATTGACTTACAACACACCTGTGTGAATGATCATGAAGGTTGCACAATTTTGGCCAGAAGGTCAGGAGACTGACTGCCAAGACTGCGCAAGGCACAATCTCGACTACTGGGAGATTGACTGACTACTGGAACTTCGTAATGCATAGTCCAGTCTAGCTTTTGACTACTAGAGTTGCACAATGCACAATCTCAACTGGCAATGGCTGTAGGCTCAGTGACTGCATTGAGAAATTTTCTTGGCTAGCAGTCACTGTTCCTTATAAATGCACAAAATAGTCCTAGGGGACAATCACTAGAAATAAATGCACATTTCCTGAGAGGAAGACAAAGCCTTCCCTCTTAGGATTGCGCAATTTTGTCTTGGTGAGGCAGAGTCCGGGTCAAGGTTGGCTAGACTCTTCGATGGGCAACTGAAAGTGAATGTGAGTGTGAATGCATGGTTATAATGACAACATAGTGACAAGATAATATACATGTAAATGACAACATGTGCTCACTGAAATCAAGTAAACAATACTCATATAGGAGAAAACACAAAAAGCGACAGAAATGCAACACAAGGCATGGGAAGCGAGCTTACCCCAAAACAATAGAGTTGAATGTGCGGAAAACTTCTAGATGTGATGTGGGATGTTAAAGCTACAAGGTCGATGTGAGGAATGAGCTCTGCAGTGTTCAGTTGATGAGTTTTGATAACATTGAGGTTGTGTTGCGCATGCCACAAATCTAGGGAAAGCGACACTTGGTGGGAGGTTTCCGAAATGATCCTTGCATGTAAACTCCAACAGTTAGAAAATGATCCCTGAAACAAGGGATCCCTTTGCATGCTGCCTTGGGAGAAGCAGCCCATGCATGAAAGCTAGTTTTTCTTGGTCTAGGAGGGAACCGGTAAACTCAGATGCACATGCAAGGGACTGCTCTACTGCTAGGAGAAAATGTACATTTTTGGCTGGGAGCTTGGCTGGCTGCCCAAGAGATTTGCGCAATTTCTAGGTAGAGTAGTTGATTTCTGCCCACTTTTGTGCAAATTCTGGGTTGAGTAGCCATGTTGGGGAAAATTGCACAATTCCTACTGAGAGTGTTGACTGGAAAAATTATGCAATCTTGGAGCCCAATAGGTTGCTAGATATGATTGCACACTTTCTAGAGGAAAGGTTGGTTTCCCTCCAGAAATGCCCAATTTTCTTGGGGAAGCTACTCAGCTTGCAGCTGGACCAAGTCCGGGTGAACAACTTGTGAGGGGAATGCATCAAGCTTTAATCGACATGCTGGCTTTGGACAAGCAAAACAATGAAGCTTGTGAACTTGATGAAGCAAGACATGTCACTATGAAGGTTGGAAGGGAGTCTCCAAAATGAAGCTAAGGAAAAATTTTGGAGGGTGGTTTTAGCTGCTGCAACATTTGGTGACACATTGGTAGAACTCCATCTCTCTGAATGGACCTTGTTCGTGAAAAGAAAGTCTAACACCTCCGTAAGTATTGCTCAGTTCTTAGCTCCTATTGGTTTCACACTAGCTTGATTGTAAGATGTAGCATCTACCAAACTCTTGGTTGATTGACACACATTCCAAGCCAAGTCAACATAGTTGTTTAAATTGGGGCTGAGGGTTATATTGATGCACAAGCAGTATAGTCGTCAGAGTCTTGGTTTCATCTCTGGTGTCGCTCTGCTGTGAGCAGGCCTGGACAGTATCCCGGTGGCATCACATAGGAACACAAGCATGGCTCCACTTCTAGTGAGCTTGGTCAGTTCCCCGATGGAGTTACTTGCATCACCTCAACCCGCAGGAAACCTTTCTCTTCTTTTTCCTTATTCATTTCTATTTTTTCAAACATTTTTCACATTTTCATTTTCATCTTCGTAACTGTGCATAACACTTATTCATTTCAGAGGCTGAAGAGGGATCTCGACTTATTGAGAGCAGAAGAGGTTGTTCCTGCAAACAATTAGTTTATTATACCTCTGACATGCCTATTAAGGTTTCCCCCCTCACCTTACTCTACTTGACTGAGCTAACAAGGGTTAACCCAAAAAAAACTGACTAGAGTAGGTGACACTAGTTAGCGTGTAAGCATTGTGTTTTCACCAAGGTTCACTTCGAATAGTACGTATTTTCCATCAACGTATCATGGAATGAAAGTAACAAGTTCTTAATACAGAGGGAGGATGACAGATACAAGTAGTGATAGCAGCACATGGCCTCTTGTACTTTACCTAGCTTACTTCAAGAGTTATACATGGTTTCAATTGAAACTATCCTACGAAATGAAACAAGCGAACTAAGAGACAACAAACCGAAGCAAGAGCAGAAACAAAAGTGAAAGCAAAGCAAATAAACAAGAAAGCACACAAACAAACAAACAAATCAAGTAAGTAAACAACCATGTAAGAAAACAACTCAAAAGCAGACACTACTCCTACTCCTAAGCTAATAGTGCATGGGCCATCTCACGTGAAGTGATACTTCCAATGTAGCCACCAGAGCATTGGTTGACCCATGTTGGTGAAGGCAAGGTTCGCGAACAAGACTTCTGTGTGAAGCATCAAACAAGAAATATGTAACAGTGAAGACAAACACACTCTGAGCTTACAAGTGACCACAAAAAAAAGATGAGTGATAGTGCATGACATGCATTCTATGGTGCTGCCATGATGTTGTGCTACACTACATGTAGATGTTGAGTGTATGCATTCTCTTGACTATGACATGCAAGAAAACATGAGAAAGGTCGACCGCTTGTGTTGTGCATGTGTGCTTGATGTGTAAGATTCCTCCATTGCATGAATGATGGGATCGTGTAGTTTGAGTGGAGGAAGTGAAATATGGATGTTTGGTTAATACTCAGTGCAAAGCAGAGAGTGAATAGGAGCCTTGAGTGTTTCAACAATTTCCTAACCAGAAGTGAGACCAACCTTAGGACAGTGAGGGCCTGACATAACCATTAGATTGGGTTGAAGTGCCTCAATAGTCTGGGGGGTTTCAACTTCATGGACAGATAGATCATCGTAGACTAGTGTCTTGGATAGATTAACAACGGTTGAATCAACATCATGGTCAGATGAGGAAGTAAATAGATCACGAAAACCAAGACTAGAAAATTCAATATGTTTGTTGGCATCCTCATGATTTGATGAATCAGGAAGAGAGGTAGATGAGAAGCAAAGATGTTCACCCTCTATATTTTCAAGAAAGATAAATGATAGATTGAATGGATTTTCCAAGGAATATGAGTCCTGTCCGCACTATAATGACAGACTGACATCCGAGGTGTCCTGTGAATGATCGGAAGTGGAAGCATCCAGAAATGGGTTTTCATAGGGAAAATTAATACTGGCAGAATCACAAGAGATGTTAGGATGAAGCGAATGAGGCGCGGCTAGAAGGGAGTCACCCTTCACTATAGGCTCTTCTTTAGATTCCAACACACACTCATCATGAATGATGGCGCAGGTTGGCTGCATAACACCAACTCTATCGATAGCTTGATCCTCATTCATAGTAGGTGAGGAGTTCGGAATGGAATAACACAAGACAGTACAATCTGGAGGATCAACATAACGTGAGGACAGAGGTCGAGGGAATGAGTCCATGTGACAGCCAACAGGCTTGTAAGCGAAATTTGCGCAAATATCAAGAGCAGGTGGGGTGGGAAGATGTGACAGTTCAACTGAGGTGTTTGTATGATCTCTGACATCACTCCATGGAGGTGGAGCTATTTGATGAGGTGAAGGTGTACAGTCACTTGTGACAACAATTGTGCCTGCCTGTGATTGCGCAGCTTCATCATCGAAGTGTTCTGAGCATGGTTATGATACATGAAGAAGATACTCAAATATCTCATCAAAAAATTCCCAATCAATATCATCTTTCGGGAATTGGTATGCAAGATTACAAAATATCATGTAAAACTGTTCAACAAATTCATCTGGTGCTTTTCATAATTTCATAATTTCTTTGTTGAGTGCTTGATGGTCGAAGTGATTGAAAGCAAAATCTATCTCTGCTACCACATGAGAAAGAGAATAAATGGACTTTTTGGGTAGCGTGGCACACCAGTGCATTAGGTGCCCTCGAAGCATGTAGATGAACAATGTGAAACTCATGTATTCTTCAAAGAATCCATGACTTTCACATGATCCTACAATACCGATGCATGCTTGACCAAGGCTACGTAGCCTCCACCATCAAATGTTTTATGAGACAAGTTATCCGAGAGATTTTTTGGGATGATGAAATCATTGCCATAAGACATACATTCTGGAAAGGTAGCTTGGTAGTGAGTCACGATAGATGTGTAGATATTCAAAATAGATGTGAGGGCTCAGCTTGTCATCTGGCCCTCATTCTAGCACCAAAATGTTGATGGTGCTAGACTTGCCAACATGTAAGGGGATCTCCATGGTATGAAGTCCCAATTAGACTTCAGACTGTTTGGTGTAGGAGTCCCACTAGTGGGTCGTAAAGCAATGCCTTGATCGCGATGTCGCACAATGGAAAGTAAGATAACTCTGTCAGTAGCAAGGGTGTGAACACTACAGTGAATCAAGGAAATTGAGTGAGAGGTCCTAACACATGGGGGGTGAGATGAGTATGCCCCTTAGCAACCTTTAGCAGTACTCAGCTGAGGAGGGAACACACAAGCGAAGATGCATCACACACTGGAAAGCAGTTCAACCGATAATCCAAAGTGATGGTTAAACCAACAACACATTTGCAACAAGATTCATATAATCACATACGAAGCATTTCATACACATTTACATAAGTTAAGCAACATATATTGGTAAGAAACTGGAGCAGTCCAACTACAATAACAACATATGCATGAAAATGTGTTGGATCTTATTATATAAGGAAGAGTAAGTCCCAATCATACAATACATCCATGTAAACCTTCTAGCCCCAATATTGGAATGTTACATCGACATTTACATGCTCCTCCAAAGAGATGAAATAGCTTTGTGCAGTGGAGAAGCCAAGGCACGTTATAATACTGTCCAAGCTTTCTCCAATATAGTCTTATCAGAAGCTTGGCTGACCAAAAACCCTTACAATGAGTTATGAGGGACTATTTATAGCAAAGGGTGGGGTGACCCTTGACATCCCCCCTTATGATAGTTCAACTACCCTCATGACTCTTCACCTACTCTATGACTTTTACATCCAACTATTGAAACTTGACTTACACTTGACATGACTCAACATTACAATGCACATGTACTCATGTGAGACAAAATGGCTTGAGCAAGCCATGCAAGACATCACTGCCACTCGCCCCATTGTGATGAGACCAACTCTTTGACGTGCTTGTGATGGTGAAAGTGGCGAGCTGATACCAAGCTTAGTCATCCATGATGGTGTGCATACACCCCATGGTGACATCTTGCTGAAGCAAACTCTTTCCTCTGTTGTATCCAGTGCATTGGTTTAGTTCCTTCATCCAACTCGTTTGCTAACATGCACATGGTCTTCTTGGGTGTGGCTGAACTGACACACACTGATGCATAGTGTCTGTGCTGATCTTCAAGTGTGTGCTTGTGGTCATGCATATCAACTTGCCGAAGTACATGTTCAGCTCCAGTTGGACTTGCTTCTTGTCTTTTCCTTGGTGAGTGTGATAAATGGGTTGGATTGCATGCGTGCACATAATGACATGCATGTTGCTAAATCCCTTGCATGCAATCAACAACACTCCTCACCATGTCTGCTCTGTGCTAGCTATTGGGATGGATCTCTAACTTCTATAGGCGTAGTTTCATCCATGAGTGCATGTTTCACCCACTGTTGTTCCTATTCCTACTGCAACTCATTTGTATTTCTGTGCAACTTCATGTTCTTCCTTGAGTTGCTACTTCAACACATGCAACTCCTTCTTTGTTCCATTCTCTGTCTTCGTGCGATCTTCATGTTGCACTGTCACCTCATAGCCTGAGTCTCCCAAGTTGGTTTGATCATCAGTGGATCTGCTTGATCTTGCAACTTATGACCAACAAAACATACTTCCCATGGATCTTTATAGCACAACTTGATGCAATATTTACAATAAGAAACTGCTGAAAAACCATGGCCAACATGACAAAAATACCTCTTATTGGAGCTTTATAACATAGCTCGATGCAATATTTATAATAACACATATACACACACACACACACACACCAAAAACTCATATAACAAATACATCTGCTTAACCAACAAACAAGGGAGGGTGAAAAGCCTGCATATGATCATCCATCACCCATGTAGCTTCATGTGGCCCACAGTGCTTCAATTGCACTTTAACCTGCTCTATTGCTTGGTTCCAAAGCATGAGCTGTTTCCGCTACAATATGCATTGTGGCTCTAGCTAGAACTCTCCCTCTAGTTCCACCTGCAATACAAAACAATCAATCACATGACCAACATCCTACAAATATCTCTTAAGCAATGAAACATGGAAAACATCAAGGACTTTCACTATCAGCAGAAATGTAATTTTGTATGCCATTGGTCCAATCCTCTATAGGATCTCAAATGGCCCATAATATTGAGGTGCCAGCTTGGCACATGGCCCAATCCTCAAGGAGATCCTCTTGTGCTTGATGCACAAATACACAAGCTCCCAAAATTGAAAATCCTTGAACGTTTTATACTGATATGCATAACTCTTCTACCTATCCCGCACTACCTTTGAATTCCCTCTAATAACATGTACTTTCGAATTCCTTCTAATAACTTGCATCTCCTACTCCATCTCAACCAAGATATCCAGTCCAATCAACACCCTGTTCACTGGATCACTCCAAATGATAAGAGTATTGCAACTCTGCCCATAAGGAACCTCAAATTGACTCATCTTCAAGGATTTCCGATACACATTATTATACACAAACTTCACGAGCGGAATATACTCCTCCCACTTGCTCTGTTTTTGCATGTCATACGTCATCAATATATCCTCGAGAATCCTATTAACCATCTCTCCTTGTCCATATGTCTGTGGAAGATAAGTTGTAATGGAAGTTGACTCTGTCCCGAAACTTGCAAACAAGTCCTTCAAAAACTTGGAAGTGAACTTGACATCTCTATATGATATGATCTTCTTGGGAAAACCATGCAACCTCACTATCTCTCTTATGAATATCTGAGCTACCTCACTATATGAATTAGTAGACTTCACTATAATGAAGTGTGCTACCTTTCTCAATTTGTCAATGACAACCATGATGGAATCATGCTTCTTTGATGTCCTCGATAAACCTGTAATGAATTCCATAGAAATGACCTCCCATTCCATTCCGTAATCAGAATAGGCTGCAATAGTCTAGTTGGGTGCTTACACTCAACTTTCACTAATTGACAGTCCAAGAATCTTGCAACAAACTTAACCACCTCTTTCTTCAATTTCGGGCAATGATAGAACTTTTTAACATTTATCAAAGTACTCTAGTATCATGGGTGGCCAAAATATGGCTTGACATGAAACTCCCTCAAGATAAGCTTCTTGAGCTCATTGCTATCTTGCACATAAATCTTGTTCTTAGATATAACCAAGACATATTCCGTGAGGTGACACTCCTCATCCCTATCACCTTCACCCTATTACTGCAATCTCTACTTCATCTAATGGTACTTTTCATCATGCTACACTGCATACAAGATCCACGCTTGCAAATCTGTCTTAGAAGAGCTCACAACTAAAATATGGTTCACCTGCACTCTCCTACTGAGAGAATCGAAAACCCCATTCTCCTTACCCTTAATGTACATTATATCAAAGTCAAACTCATTGGGGGTAGCCAACCATCTTGCCTGCTTAACATTCAAATTGTGTTGGTCAAACAAGTACCTCAGTCCACTATGATTACTCATAAAAAAAACCTCCTGCCAAGGAGATAATGTCTCAAAATATTCAATGCATGAATGATAGTTTCCAACTCAAGATCATGAGTCACATAGTTCTTCTCATGCTCATTCAACTTCATTGGTTCATAGAAAACCACATGTCCTTCCTGCATAAGGACTCCACCAAGTCCTTCCTTACATGTATCTGTACAAACCAAAAAGTCCTTATCAAGATCTAAAATCTTCAAAACCAAAGCATTTGTAAGAAATTTCTTCAACTGCTCAAAGCTAGCTGCACACTCCTCAGTCCATTCAAACTTATTCTCTTTCCTATGCAGAGATGTGATGGGATATCCAATCTTTGAGAAGTTCTTGATGAAACACCTGTAGTAACCTACTAATCCCATGAATGATCTAATATCATCCACATTCCTAGGAGTTGGCCAGTCCATGATAACTTTAATCTTTTCCAAGTCCACTACTATCCCTTCCTTGGAAACAACATGTCCCAAGTAGTGAATTTGAGTTTGAAAGAAACTACACTTGCTGAGATTAGCATACAACTTATTCTCTCTCAAAAACCTCAATACTACTGCAAGGTGCTCTACATGCTCTTCCTCATTCTTAGAATATACCAATATATCATCAACAAATACTATCACAAACTTGTCTAGAAATTGACGTAACCTATTGTTCATCGAACACATGAAGGTGGCTGAAGCATTAGTAAGACAAAAAGGAACTACCATACCATAATGCCCATACCTTATATGGAATGAAGTCTTGTAGATGTATTCTTCTTTGATGCACACTTGATGATATCCCTATCTCAAATCAATCTTCAAAAACACTGCTGCTCCCTTTAGCTAATCAAACAAATCATCAATCGGTGACAATGGACACTTGTTCTTGATGGTGACTTTTTTCAGCTACTTGTAATCAATGCACAATCCATGAGTACCACCCTTCTTCCTTACAAACAACACTAGTGCACCCCAAGGTAATACACTTCACCTAATGTATACCTTATCAGTCATCTCTTTAAGATGTCACTTCAAGTTCACCAATTCTAGACTACTCATCCTATGTGGTGCCTTAGATGTTGGTGTTGCTCCTAGCATGAACTAAATATAAAATTCCACCTCTCTATAAGGAGTGAACTATGGAATCTTTGTAAGAAACACATCCTAAAACTGCTGCAAAATAAGATACCTCTTCAGGACTTCATCATCCTCATCCTCTTTCCCCTTGTCACTAGCAATATGAATTGTAAGAAATACACATCCCATTTTGCAACTGTGCTTTTCCTCATAGCTATACCCATTCTCACTGATATAGGCTTCTTATTCCCTTGCAATATTCTTCTTTTCCCATCATCCTCTAGGCACTCAATGGCCTTTTCATAGAAATATACCTTGGTCCTGTGAATTAACAACCAATCCATGCCAAAAACCATGCTATATGATCCCAAAGGAATCACCTTTAAATGTGATGATGTAGGTATAATCCACAAGATCTCACCCAATGATGAACTCTTCTCTTGGTTCCTATAGCTAATTGCACCAACCAAGATTCTGCATGCACTTATTTACTCAACTAACACTGATCCACTAGGTCAGGACTAATATAACTATAATCAGATCCATGATCAATCGAAATAGAAACAACTTGATAACAAATATTACCTTCCATATCAATAATAAATTTCTGATGATCTACTTGCCTATTATCCACTACTGCATAAATTTGGGGAATACTCTGGCCTACATCTCCATCTATCTGTGCCTCCTGAGCACTGTAGATTTGAGGCCTGCTGCCCTAATGTGATGGGAGATCTCTCTTGTGATTATCTCTTCCAAAAGTCCAACACCTCAAAGGTTTCCTCCCATCACCTTTATTATTCTGCTCCTCAGGCTGAGACTGTTGGCTTGAGGGGGCTTACAACTAGGTTTTGTTGATGGTGCTAGACCCACCAACATTTTAGGGGATCTCACGGGTAAGAAGTGCCAACTAGACCTTAGACTGTTTGGTGTAGGAGTCTTAGTAGGGGGTCGTGCAGTATCTCCTTCACCGTGATTTTGCACAAAGGCAAGTAATATGTCCATGTTGGTAGAAAGGGTGTGACATATGTGGAAATTCAAGGAAGGTGCATGAGCGTTTCTAACACACAAAGTGTGAGGTCAGTGCACCCTTGGAAACCTGTCATAGCACGAAGTTAAGAAGGGAATAAACGAGCAAAGATGCATCACAACATGGAAGGCAAGTTAGCTAGCAATCCAAAGTGATGGTAAAACCAACAATACATTTTAGTAAGATTCATACATACATATAAAAAAAATATCCATACATGCATGCATAAGAAAACATATACATATATCATCTAGAGTAAATAGATAGCTGAAATACAATACAACATATGCATGAAACGTGTTGGCTCCGTTATATTAAGAAGTGTAAGTTCCAGTCACACAATACATCCATGTCCAACCACTAGTTTCAACAGCGGAACGTTACAACCGCAACCACCTGCTCCACTAAAGAGATATACTAGCTTTGCACAGTGGAGAAGCCAAGGCTCATTACAATACTGTCCAAGCTTTCTTTAAGATACTCCTATTCGAAGCTTGGCTGACCAAAATCCTATATAATGAGTTGTGAGGGACTATCTATAGAAAAGGGTGGGGTGACCCTTGATGTTCCCCTTTGAGACCGTTCATCTATCCTCATGGCTCTTCAACTACTCTATGACTGTTACATTCAACTATAGGCACTTGAACTTCCACTTGACAAGACGTTACATTACAATGTGCATGTGCCCCTATGAGACAAAATGGATTGATCAAGCCATTCAAGACATCACTAACACTCAGACCATTGTGGTGAGACCAACTCTTTGACATCCTTGTGATGGCGAAGGTGGTGAGTTGATGCCAAGCTTGGTCATTCGTGATGGTGTCCACTCAATGGTGACAACTTTCTGAAGCGAACTCTTACCTTCGTTGCATCCGGGTGCACTGATATGACTCCTCTACCCAACTCATCTAATGGAATGTGCATGGTCATCCTAGGTGTGACCAGACCAGAAACATTTTGATGCATAGTGTCTATGCTACTCTCCAAGCATGTGCTAGTGGCCATGCACATTAACTTGTCAAAGTACATGTTTAGCTCTAGTTGGACTTGCTTCTTGTCTCCGCCTCAGTGAGTGTACCAAATGGGTGGGATCGCATGCATGCGCACAATGACATGCATTCAGCTAAATTCCCTTGCATGTGATCAACAACACTAATCACCTTGTTTGGTCCGTGCCAGATGCTGGGATGGATCTATAACTTGTATGGGCGTAGTTTCATCCGTCTGTGCATGTTGCGGCTATCGTTGTACCTGCTCCTGGTGTAACTAATTCTCTCGTCTATGCAGCTCCTATTCTTCCTTGTGTTGCTGCTTCAGCACATGAAACTCCTTCTCTATTCCATTCTCTATCTTCATGTGATCTTCATGTCGCACCATCACACCATAGCCTCAATCTCCAAAGTTGCTTTCGTTGTGAGTGGATTTACTTTGAACTTGTAGCTTTGATTCATCTCTATGCTGTCAACAACCTTCCTCTTGCACTCGCGACATGCAGGTATGCTACCTTCTGATACTACTGATGGTGTTTCTCTTCATGATGTTGCTGCCATATATCTTGATGTCCTTGTCTACGAAAAACTTGATGTCTTCATAGGTAGGCAAGCTCATAGACACTTGCTTGGCTGCAAACCCTGTTGTGCTCTCAGTAGTGTCCCTTGACTCTGCTCTCCTAAAGGCCATTGTACTTGTGTTTCTGAGAGACAGATGAACACCTGCGATGCCTGGAGACTTGGAGACACTCATGGAAAACAATCTGTCAGTCGAAACCAAAAACAAACTTGAGGACTGACTTGCAACATACCTGTGTGATTGATCGTGAAGGTTGCGCAATTTCCACTGGGAGGTCGGGAGACTGACTGCCAAAGCTTTGCAAGGAACATTCGGGGCTATTAGTAGACTGACTGACTGCTAGAACTGTGAGATGCACAGTCCATCCTGGCCTGCTGAGGACTAAAACTGCGCAATGCGCAATTTCAGTCAGTAGTGACATGCAACCAACAAATTGCATTCCATAGTTTCTGGGGCCAACATGACAGTGCCTCCAAGAATTGTTCAATGCAAGTCTAGAGGTTAGTGCTAGGCCATACTTGTGCAATTTCTAGAGGGAATGCAAAGCCTTCACTTCCGGAAATGAGCATTGCTAGCCAGGTAGGGCATAGTCCGGAATAAGGTAGCCCAGACTGGGTGATAGGCGACTGAAAAGATGAGAAGTATGGATCCATGGTGAGATGAGTGCAAACAAGAGTGAATGATAATCCATGAAAATAGCAAGTGTACGATTCGAAAAATGGGAAAACATGCATTTGTGTGAAGTGAGTCGCCATAACTGCGACTATCCGTGCAAAATAGTGTCATGCATGCGATAGCAGTGGAATGCGAACGAAAACTGAAACGGTGCTTCTACAAGCTAACATACATCAAAACGAGAGCAATTGCTCACTAAAATAAAGTAGACAACACTCACACAAAGCGAAACACAAAAAGCAATAGAAACACAGCAAAAGACATGAAAAGCGGGCTTACCCCGAAACAAGTGAGATGAATGTGTTGATGACTCCTAGATGTAATGTGGGATGTCAGAGTTGCAAGGTCGATGTGAGGAATGAGTAATGCAGCATCCAATTGGTGTGTTTTGATAAAATCGAAGCTGTGACGTGCATGCCACAAATCTAGGAAAAGCGACACTTGGCGGGGGGTTTCTGAAATTATCCTTGCATGTAACCTCTATCTGCTAAACATAGAACCCTGAATTAAGGGATGCCTTTGCATGCTGCCTTGGGAGAAGAATTCCATGCATGAAAATCATTTTTTCTCAGACTCGGAAGGAATTCGTCAACTTGAAGGCACATGCAACAACTTGCTTGACTGATGGGAAAATTTGTGCATTTCTGGGAGGAAGCTTGGCTGGATGCCCAGAGGGATTGCACAATTTGTTGGCTGAGCAGTCCTACTGGGACATATTGCATAATTTTTCTAGTGAAGCTTGACAGGCATAATTGCGCAATTATGGAGCCCAGCAGGCTGTGAGTCAGGATTGCACAATTTCTGGAGGGAAGGCTAGTTCCCCTCCAAAATTGCGTAATTTCTTGAGGGAGCTGTTCAGCCTACAACTAGACCAAGTCTCTAGAAACAACCTATGAGGGGGATCCAATAAAATATCATGCATAGGCTATACATTTGCTAGAAAACCACTAAAGCTCATGTACTTGATAGTGCAAGACCAGCTACTGAGGATGGTTAGCAGGGAGGCTCGAAACGAAGATAAGGAAAATTTTTGAAGGGTGGTTGTAACTGCTACAACACTTGGCAACACACTGGTATAACTCCAACTATCTGAATGGACTTTGTTCATGAAAAGTAAGTTGAAAACCTCTAGAAGTATTGTTTAGTTATCTCTTTGCCTTGGTTTCCACACTTGCTTGATTGTAATATGTAGCATCTGCCAAGCCTTTGGTCAGTCGACACACATTCCAAGCCAAGCCAACACAGTTGTTTCGATTGGGGATGAGGGGTATATTGGTGCACAAGCAATATATTCATTAGAGTTTTAGTTTCATCTCTGGTGTTGCTCTGCTACCAGGGGGCCTAGATAGTACCCTAGTGAAGTCACGCAGGAACACAAGCACCGCTCCACTACTAGCAAGCCTGTTCAGTACCTCGACAAAGTTACTTGCATCACCTATCTACACAAGAAGCCTCTCTCTTCTTTTTCCTTATTCATTTTTCATTTTTTTGGAAATTTTTCACTTTTTCATTTTTTTCATTTTTCATTTTCATAACTATGCATAACACTTATTCATTTCAGAGGTGGAAGAGGGATCTCGACTTATTGAAAGTAGAAGAGGTTGTTCCTCTAGATAATTAGTTTATTATATACCTCTGACGTGCTTGTTAAGGTTTTCCCCCTCACCTTACTCTACTTGACTAAGCTGACAAGGATTAACCCAAAAACAACCGACTAGAGTAGGTGATAGTAGTTAGTGCGCAAGAATTATGATTTCAGCAAGGTTCACTTCAAACAATACGTGTTTTCCATCGATGTGTCATGGAATGAAGATAACAAGTTCTTACATAAGAGAGAGGGCAATCGATAACCGAATGTTGATAGCTGTACAAGTCCTCTTGTACTTTACCTAGCTTGTTTCAAGAGTCATACATAGTTTCATGCGAAACTAACCTACGAGTGCGAAACAAGCAACAAACAGAAAACAAAGTAGAAGGAGAACTAAATAAGAAAGCAAATTGGAAAGAAAAGAAGAAAGCAGACAAACAAACATGCGAAGTAAGTAAGCAAACAAGCTTGTAGGCAAACAACTCAAAAGAAAACACCACTCCTACTCCTAAGCTAACAGTGCATGGGCCTGATAACGTGAAGTGATATTTCCAATGCATCCAATTGTGCATTGCTCGACCCATGTTGGTGAAGACATGGTTCACAAACCTCGTAGTTGCGTAAACCAGCAAGCATGAAAGATATAATGATGAAGACGAAGACACTCCAAGCTTAAGTGCGTCCATAGAAAGGAAGTAGGTGAAAGCGCATGACATGCACTCTATGGACTTGTCATGGTGCTATGCTATACTGTGTGCAGATGTTGAGTGTATGCATTCTCTTGACTGTGACATGCAAGAAAATGTGAGAAAGGTAGACCACTTACATTGCGCAAGTGTGCTTGCTGTGTAAGATTCCTTTAATGCATGAGTGATGGGATCATGTAGTTCGAGAGGAGGAAGTGAAATTTGAGTGTTTGGTTGGTCTTCAATGCAAAGAAGAGAGTGATGAGGAGCCTTACGTGTTTCAACAATTTCCTGATCGTAAGTGAAACCAACCTCAGGATAGAGAGGGCCTAACATAACCATCAACTCGGGCTGAAGTGCCTTAATAGTCTGGGGGGTTTCAACTTCGTTGTCAGATAGATCATCACAGACCACTGTGTTAGACAAATTAACAATGATTGAATCAACATTGTGATTATATGAAGAAGTGGAGAGATCACGACAACCAAGATCAGAAAATTCAGGATGTTTGTCGGCATCCTCATGATTTGATGAATCATGTAGAGGGGTAGATGAGAAGCATGGAACTATGTTTTCATAAATGACAGATGACAGATTGGACAGGTTTTCAGAGGAAGATGTGTTCTCTTCATAATGTAATGACAGACTGACATCCGACATGTCCGATGAATGATTGGAAGTAGAAACATTCGGAAATGAGTTTTCACTGGGGAAATCAATAGCGGCATAATCACAAGAGATATCAGGATAAAGTGGGTGAGGCGAGGATGGAAGGGAGTCATCCTTCACCGCGGGTTCTTCTTTAGGTTCCCACACACACTCATCATGAATGATGACATAGGTTGGCTGCATAGCACCAACTCTGTCGACAACTTGATCCTCATTCACAACAGGTGAGGACTCCGGAATGGAAGAACACAAGACAATACAATCCGAAGGATCAACAGAACACGGGGATGGAGGTTGAGGGAATGAATGCACGTGACAACCAACAAGATTTCAAGCCAAATCTGTGCAGATATTAAGAGCAGGTGGGGTGGGAGGATGTGACAGTTCAACAGATGTGTGTGCATAATCTCCCACATCACTCTGCAGTCATGGAGCTGTTTGATGTGGTGAAGGCGAACGGTCACTTGTGAAAACAACTATGCCTGCCTGTGATTGCACAACTCTATCACCGAAATGTGTTGATAGGGTTTCAAATGATTTCAAGGATTGTGGATTTTTGGATATGTGAAGAAGATACTCAAATATTCCATAAAGAAATTCCCAATCAATTTCATCTTCGGGGAATCGATATGAAAGATTACAAAAGTGTGTGTATAACTGTTCAATAGATTCATCCGGTGGTTTTCATAATTTCATAATTTCTTGATCGAGTGCATTACGGTTAAAGTGATTGAATGCATGGTCTATATTTGTGACCAGATGAGCAAGAGAATGAATAGATTTTTCGGGCAGTGTGGGACACCAGTGCATTGGGTTCCCTCAAAGTGTGTAGATGAACAACATGCAGGTCATGTATTCTTCAAATATTCCATGTGTTTCACATGAGCCTACAACATTGACCGTGTGCCTGACCAAGGCTACATGGCCTCCACCATTGTATGTTTTACATGACAAGTTATCCGAGAGATTTTCAGAGATAATGAAGTTGTTTCCATAAGGCATACACTCTAGAAGAGAAACTTTGTAGTTAGTCATGATAGATATGCATAGATTCAAAATAGATGTGAGGACTCAGCTTGTTAGATGGTCCTCCTTCTAGCACCAAAATGTTGATGGTGCTAGACCCACCACCATGTCAGGGGATCTCCTTAGTAAGAAGTCCCAAATAAACCTCAGATTGTTTGGTGTAGGAGTCCTAGTAGTGGGTCGTGCAATATTGCCTTGACCATGATTTCGCACAGAGGCAAGTAAGATGTCCTTGTTAGTAGCAAGGGTGTGACAGATGTGGAAAGTCAAGGAAGGTGCATGAGTGGTTCTAACACACAGAGGGTGAGGTGAGTGCACCCCTTGGAAACCTGTGATAGCATGGAGTTAAGAAGGGAACACAGGAGTAAAGATGCATCACAACATGGAAGGCAAGCTAGCTAGCAATCCAAAGTGATGGTAAAACCAACAACACATTTCAATAAGATTCATGCATACATATAAGGAAAATAGCCATACATGCACATGTAAGAAAACATATACATATATCATTTAGAGTAAACAGATAGCTGAAATACAATACAACATATGCATGAAACGTGTTGGCTCTATTATATTAAGAAGTGTAAGTTCCAGTCATACAATATATCCATGTCCAACCACTAGTTCTGATAGTGGAATGTTACAACCACAACTGCCTGCTCCTCCAAAGAGATATACTAGTTTTGCGTAGTGGAGAAGCCAAGGGTCGTTACAATACTATCCAAGCTTTCTCTAAGATACTCCTATTGGAAGCTTGGTTGACCAAAAGCCAATACAATGAGTTATGAGGGACTATTTATAGAAAAGGGTAGGGTGACCCTTGATATTCCCCTTTGAGACCGTTCATCTATCCTCATTACTCTTCAACTACTCTATGACTGTTACATTCAACTATTGACACTTGAACTTCCACTTGACAAGATGTTACATTACAGTGCACATGTTACCATGTGAGACAAAATGGCTTGCGAAATCCATGCAAGATATCACTAACACTTAGGCCATCGTGGTGAGACCAACTCTTTGACATCTTTGTGATGGTCAAAGGTGGTGAGTTGATGCCAATATTGGTCGTCCGTGATGGTGTCCGTGCGCTCAATGGTGACATTTTGCTGAAGCGAACTCTTGCCTTTACTGCATCTAGGTGCACTGATATGGATCCTCTGTCCAACTCATTTGATAGTATGCGCATGGTCGTCTTGGGTGCTCCAGACTGGAAACATGTTGATGCATAGTGTCTATGCTTCTCTCCAAGCATGTGCTGGTGGCCTTGCACATCAACTTCTCAAAATACATGTTCAACTCTAGTTGGACTTGTTTCTTGTGTTTGCCTCGGCGAGTGTACCAAATGGGTGGGATCGCATGTGTGTGCACAATGACATGCATGTTGCTAAATTCCCTTGCATGTGATCAACAACACTTCTCACCTTGTTTGCTCCATGCCTGCTATTGGTATGGATTTATAACTTGTATGGGTGCAATTTCATCTGTCTATGCATGTTGTGCCCCCATTGTACCTGCTTCTGTTGTAACTCATTCTCTCATCTATGCAACTATTGTTCTTCCTTGAGTTGCTACTTCAATACATGCAACTCCTTCTCTATTTTGTTCTCTTCCTTCGTGTGATCTTCATGTTGCGTTGTCACCTCATAGCCTCAATCTCCAAAGCTGCTTTCATTGTGAGTGGATCTGCTTTGAACTTGCAGCTTTGCTTCACCTCTATGATGTCAAAAACCTTCCTCTTACACTCGCAACATGCAAGTGTGTTGCCTTTTGATGCTATTGATGGTGCTGCTCGTCATGATGTTCTTGCCATATCATCTTGATGTCATTATCTACGAACAACTTGATGTCTTCATAGGTAGGAAAACTCATAGACACTTGCTTGGCTGAAAACCCCGTTGTGCTCTCAACGATGTCCCTTGACTCTGCTCTCTTGAAGGCCATTGTACTTGTGTTTCTAAGAGATAGATGAACACCTGTGATGCCTAGAGACATGGAAACGCTCATGGAAAGCAATCTGTTAGTTAAAACCCAAAAAAAACTTGAGGGCTGACTTGCAACATACCTGTGTGATTGATTGTGAAGGTTGCATAATTTCCACCGAGAGGTCGGGAGACTGACTGCCAAAATTGCGCAAGGCATACTCGGGGCTATCAGGAGGCTCACTGATTGCTGGAACTATGCAATGCATAGTCCAGCCTGGGCTACTGAGGGCTGAAACTCCCAAATGCATAATTTTAATCAGTAGTGACATGTAACCAGTAAACTGCATTGTGCAATTTCTGGGGCCAGTAGGACACTACCTCGAAGAATTGTGTTATGCAAGTCTCAAGGTTAGTGCTAGGCTAGACTTGCACAATTTCTGAGGGAAGGTAGAGACTTCGCTTCCGGAAATGTGCAGTGCTAGCCAGGAAGGGAACGGTTCAGGCCAAGGCAACCTGGATTGGCTAATGGGTGGCTGAAAACATGAGAAGTTTCAATTCATGGTGAGATGAGGGCAAACAAGAGTGAATGATCATATATGCAAACAACAAGTGCAGGATTTAGAAAATGGGAAAGCATGCATGTGTGTGAAGTGAGTCGCCACAACGATGACTGTCTGTGCAAAACAATGACATGCATGTGACAATAGTGGGATGCAAAAGAAAATTGAAACAGTGCTTATACAAGCTAGCGTACATCAAAACGATAGTAAGCGCTCACTGAAATCAAGCAGACAACACTCACATGAAGCGAAACACAAAAAGTGACAAAAATGCAACGTAAGACATGAAAAGTAGGCTTACCCCAAAACAATTGAGCTGAATGTGCTGACAACTCTTCGATGTAGTGTGGGATATCAAAGCTGCAAGGTTGATGTGAGAAATGAGCTTTGCACTATCTGGCTGATGATTTTCAATAAAATCAAGGTGGTGACATGCATGCCACAAATCTAGGAAAAGTGACACTTGGGAGGGGGTTTTCTAAAATGATCCTTGCATGTAACCTCTAGCGGCTAAAAATAGATCCCTGAATCAAGGGATTCCTTTGCATGCTACCTTGGGAGAAGCAGTCCATGCATGCAAATTAGTTTTTCTCGGTCTCGGAGGGAACCGATCAACCTGAAGGCACATGCAACATCCTGCTTGACTGATGGGAAAATTTGCACATTTCTGGCTGGGAGCTCGGTTGGCTGTCTATAGGGATTGCGCAATTACTGGGCCGAGCAACTGACTGCTGCCCAAAATTATGCAATTTATGGGCTGAGAACTCTTGCTGGGACATATTGCGCAGTTTTTCCAGTGAAGCTTGATAGGGAGAATTGCGCAATTCTGGAGCCTAGTAGGCTGGCAGTCAGGATTGTGGAATTTTTGGAGGGAAGCCTGGTTCCCCTGTAGAACTACACAATTTCTTGAGGGAGCTACTCAGCCTGTAGTTGGACCAAGTCCGGATAAACAACTTGTGAGGGGGATGCAACAAGCTATCATGCACAGGCTGGCAATCTGCTAGAAAACCACTGAAGCTCGTGTACTTGAGAGTACAAGACATGTTGTTGATGATGGTTGGTACCGAGGCTCCAAAATGAAGCTAAGGAAAAATTTTGGAGGGTGGTTGTAACCACTACAGCAGGTTCAAATTTAGCTACACTAACCAACAAAAACCTACACTATCATCCCTTTCGGCAACAATCCGCTTAACGCGGACTGTAGTCTCACTCGAGGCAGTATTGGTGGATGCTAGAACCAGGTTTCTTCATACAGAAGGATATGTGATGTAACAACGAGGAATTTCCTTAAATTAGGGTCTGATTCGGCCTTCACAAACCCTTATCTTCAGAATCACAAACTTAAACTGATTTATACTTAACTAGATCTATGAACTTCGCCTAAGTTTTCTAACATGTATAAGTTAATATACCTAAGTAGATCTGAACCTTCACGATGTAATTAAAACAATATGACAGAGATCTTAATCATAACTGGGCATAAGAACATAGAAACATATAAATATACATAGAACGCATAGATTTTCTTCAAGTATGCTTTATTACTTCATATCTTCAATACATACACATCTTCTGACCTTGCACACACAACTATAGGGGCCCATGCATTCAACTATGGACTTACCAAGGTCTCCATGCACTCAGTGGCAGGAGCCTTCCCCTTCACCAGAATATAGAATTATAGATAAAATAGACTCAAGACCTCATTCATCAACTTCTTTTAATAATTCCTAGATGACTTTTCTTTATAGATGTAGGTTTTAACCCTGTACAGAAATTACCTGCATACGGATTCTAAATCACAAGAAAAATAAAAATGCGAGAGCATAACACATAAAACACGTATACAGAGATTTCCCATTGGATCCCAAAACCAGGACTACCAGCTTGATTTTTCATTATGTTCCTTTCAATGTTACAATACATATTTATACATGCCGAAGCATCCAATACCATGGACCGAAAACCATCGCGTCCAAAACCATGGATCGAAAACCATCGCATCCAAAAAACATGTGTGAAAATCATGCACAAAACCAGAGGTGGGTCCACCCAACCTAACATAGGGTCCAAAACCAAAATTTTCCGGGGCATTGCCCAGACCCCATAAAGTGGGGTTACGGGTACCCCTCAAACCCCCTGTTAACTATGTGGAAAGAATATAACACAACCCAACAATAGATTTTACATTACATTACCATGGTCCACAAACCATGGGGATTCTATCATATAATAAAAACAATCCATCGCTTTACAAAATAAGGGGATTTGACCTTCCTAAAATCCCCTTTGAGTCTTAACATTCTGTGTGCTCTGCTCCCCAAAATGCAAAGAATTTACACTGTTACAAAATTTGACTCAAAACTAAGAAAAAATTGGACTTGGTGGTCCCCATCCCAACAGGCCCCCAAGACAAAGATGTGACTCATCTTGAGTCACTCTATTGGTACATCCTCGATGCACACTTTGAGGCTGCTGAACTATGTCTTCAATGCTTGAAGGTCTACTGTGCACCATGCAATGGCCTTCCAAACTTCCTCGACTGAATTATTAGTAGTTGGCCCCTCTACTACAAAGCCAATAGCCCTCTATGTCTGCTACATTCCTTTCAGGTTTCTCTCGACAGACTGAGAGAGTTGACTCACTTCATTGGCATAAGGTTGTGTTCTTATTGAAATGAGTGAGGCTTTTCGTTGTAACTCATCTATTTGAACTTGAAGGGCCTTTCTTTCAAGGAGTCTGAAGAACCATTGCACAGGTGCTAAGGTCCGCACTGTTGCTCTGATATCTTCAAACTATAGTTGTTTGTTCTTGATGTCTGCTTAAATATTTTGTACATGTGGGTCCTCCTGCAACATGACCTAGATCTCCATGGTGTTTTCAAATATCTGGCTATAGTCCATAACTGTAGCATCTAGGACTTCCATATATGCCTTAATAGCAGCCTCGTGCTGCTCGCAAACTTTTGGAGGTGTTGTTTGTTGTAGCTTCATCTGCAGCTTGACGAATTTCATCTCCATTTCAAACTTGACTCATTCAACGTTCGCTTTGGACTCCTTCACCACTACCAGCTTTTGGAGCCTCTCTTCTGAAGCTGCTTCAGTTTGTATGAGGAGCTTTACCAGCTCAATGCAAGTCTGAGTGATGGCATCCTCCAGCTCCTACCTATGCACAACAACTGCGTCTCTATCCTGCATCACCCAGACAGCTTCCTCAACTAATTTGTCATTATGTCTCTTGATTTCATTAATCACAAAGAGTGCCCACTCTTCTCGGATTTTCAATTTAGCAAATACTCCTTGGTGGAATTCATGTAATGCCTGAATGGGCAACACAGCTGAGTTCAGCTCTGAGTTCCTTCCATATGGTGATGCTACCTGATCCAACGTAGTAGGAAAGTGAAACGACCCTCCTATAATAAGCACTATGCAGATCTTTATAGTGACCACCAATGTTGAAGGAAATGTTGGTGTTGCATTTGTCATTGCCATGCTCGCTCACCTGAACCACACTCGCTTGTATCATGCTCCCTTACACTTGTACTCTTTGAGGCCCTATTGGACCTGTGACAATATTGAATTGTACTGAGCCTTGATGTGTCCCTACACATCCTCAGTTATGGAGTGCATAATGTCTTCAATCTCATTGATGTCCCCTTGATTGAGGACCATCGACTCAATGCTCGAAGACTTGTCATAATTCTGCTTCTTACGCTCACCTCTAGTGGAAAATTTCTTCCTCTTCCTTATTATGAAGGGAGACTCGATGTCTTATGTCTCCTTCAAAGGGTCTGCTCCACCCTAATCTCGTTCCTTCATGTTCGACTCTTCTTCGTTTACACACTCTGTCTCTTGCGCAGTATTATTCCCAAGGCCCACAATGACTTTTTGAGGTACCTTCTTGGGTCTTCCTTCAATGTATCTTTTGTTTTGCTGGTCCCTTCCTCGTTTTTTTCAGCTTCCTTGCTGGGGTCCAGCCACACACTTGACTAGTTAGAGACTACATAAAAAATGTCTTGCTCTGTGACCAAATAGGGAAACTCATACCATATGCCCTTTGCATCTTCCTTCACCTGTATATGTACATTGTGGAAATATTATTTGAAGTTTGCAACTCCATGGTATTGAGAAAATAATAAAGGTGGAATAAGTGGCTTCTAGATGAGCATAGTGTGCAAATCCATGTCGAACAACACCCAAATTTGTTTATTTTCTACCACCTGATTGAGATCCTTTGACACCCACAGCGAAGCATACCATGTAGCTTCACACAAGTCTGGATCTACATTAGGGAAATGCAACTCGTCGAGGATTCTCTAGGCTATCAAAGAAATTAACAACAATAGCCATGCATAGTGGAATGGTCTCCCCTCTTCCAGGGCCTCGTGAAAATCCATAAAATCCCGGCAGAGATAGCTAGCATAATTAAATTGTACCCCTTGAGCACACTGCGTAGCCAATTAAATTATTGGGGATGGCATCTCATCAGCCTTACAATTCCTCATAATTTTATTGGACATAAAGGACATGGAAAAGGTGATATCCAAATCATAAATCGAGCTAATAGTGTAGCCTCGCGATTTGTTGACAACATGAAAATCCTTCTTCACTTGGTCTGCAAGCTTCTTTTCTTGAGACTTTCCAACAAAAGCGTTGACAAGGTCTACACATTAGGGGAATTTTGAGGTCAAAAATGGGTGTCCTAAGGAAATTATAAAGTAATAATGGAAATAATAAAATAATACTAGATTACATCATCAAAATTCTAGAGGGAAAAAAGAAAAAACTATGTTTTCAACAAGTATTTTCAACTTATCTCGCTATGGGTTTACTCAAACTTCAAGTAGCAACACTCATTGGATGCAGAATTTGATCTCTCATCCAAGGAGTACTCACATTGTTGCATATTTAAGATGAACCCTGCTACATGAAAAATGAGAAATACATGAAAACGTGATTTCAATCGCGTTTTTTCATGTATTTCTCATCTTTCATGTAGCAGGGTTTATTGAAAGTATGCAACATGGGTACTCCTTGGATGAGGAATCAAAATTTTCATCCAATGAGTACTACCACTCAAAATTTGAGTAAAACCTTAGGGAGATAAGCTGAAAATATGAGTTGAAAAAGTAGTTTTATTATTTTATTATTTTTTAAACTTTTTACTTTTTTTACACCAAAAATGGTGAATCATCCCTCATGGTTGAATTCATCATCTTAAATATTATTGGTTCTTATAAAGCTTATTTTGGTTGTACATTTTTCTTATGAGGCCCATTTTAGACCTCAAAATTCCCCTAATGCCTGCAAATGGTAGCATGGTGATCCTTTTGATCAACATAGCGTCAGTTGAGGATCCTCTCCCCCAGCCATAGAGTTCCATCATGTACCAAGGTTAGAAACCGACGCAAACATATGGTATTGATGTTGTTTCCCAAAGTGAGGCACACTCAACATGTTAAGTAACCCGATGTGCTGAATCCTAGCTACCCAAGTCATTGGTTCTACTTGGGTGACACCGACCTCCTCATAATATACAATCATTAGGTATTTGCTTGGATCAAAATGAGGGAATTTGGCCCTGTTCGCCAAATCCCAATCCTCCATGCACAGTGGCGGTTTCTGTGCTAGAAACATTCCTTCAAAGGGCACATCCTTAGGCAGCAAAGATGTACAAATTGAAAATTTCACTGCATCAGGGTCTTTGGTCACCTTATCAGTCGACTTTCTTGGCGGCATATATTGAGGTAACCGCAAAATTGGTTTTGCTTTGTCGACATTTATATCCTCAATTTTTGTCCCAATCTCTTCCTCCTTCAAGTCAACTGATTCCATTGGTTTCTTATTTTTCTCTTTGTCCAGCTTCTCCTTGAGCCTCTGCTCAGCAGTCATCTTCCTATGCAACTGTCTCACGGGTGGCTTATGTGGTTTCTTCTGCTTCTTCACTGTTGTTGCTTCTACTGGTTCTACCACAGTTGCTGTTTCTCTGGAAGCTCTAGGCTTTGGTCTAGGTGATCTAGGAGTTGTGGCATGCGTAGGAGGAGTAGGAGTCATGATGCCTGTTCATCCTTGTGCTAGAAATGCCGAATAGATGTCCTCCCAATCCTCACCAGAAATGCAACACTTCTCTCGGCTCAAACTTAGGCACAAAAGCTCACAAGAGTTTTTCAATAGGAAAAGTGTCCGAATGTAGGGTGGGAGGCCATATTTGTAGCCAAATTCAAATTCGAATTCCTTGAATGGCTCCAGTTCTTCCTCATAAATGTGAATTTGGCAGCAAATTTTCATAAATATGTTTTTTAAAATGCACTTCCTGCTCCATTTAAAGGAAAAATCACAGTCAAATCAACTGTAGCTTTTCCAATGGTCACATTTTGGGTAGATTGCACGGGATACTCCCTTATGGCGCAACTAAATTTTCGCAACTTTCTCTACTTGCGCTATCTCCTTAAACATCACGCAACCCTCCTTCTTTGACAAAACCATCGCTTTCTGCCAGCTGCTTGAAGCACTAATACTTTCCTGTTGTCATATAGTCATCGTAGCCTTGCAAGAATGGGATCATCCCTGTATACCTTCAATATGCTTCTATTAATCCTTCCAGGAAAAAACTCCCCATTTAGCTTTGCTAGTTGAATTTCACTACCATCTGAAATGTCCTTGATTACATAGGGTCCTAGCTAATGCATCTGAAACTTCCCTTGAAACTTTGTGAACTTATTGTCACACATCAGGTCAAAATATCCATTCTTAAAACCAACCAAAAAGTGATCCTTCTCCAGTGCAAGTAGTTGCACTAAACGTTCTTCCATGCAATCATGATTGACCATTTCAGTTATTGCTGCGATCCTTAAGCTGGGCACTATATACTCCATTGGAATCAATTCTTCTTGTCCATATACCAACCTAAATGGTGTTTTCCCTGTCAATTTCTTATAAGTTGTCCTATATTCCCATAGAATTGCTGGTATGCATACATCCTAGTCATTCTTATTAACATTGCAGATCTTCGTTAAGGAATTTTTCAATATTTTGTTAAAATCTTCGACAATACTATTCGCTCGGGGATGATACGGTGTACTCTTCTGATGGTGCATTTGGAACTCTTCTTTCAACACCTTAATTGTGTCATTCAATAAGTGCGAGCCTTGGTCACTCATTAGGATTTTATGCATCCAAACTATGATAGAATGTATTTGAAGATAAATTTCACAACAGTTTCCACACTCCAATCCTTCACAGGCTATGTCTCGTCCCATCTGGTCAAGTAGTCTTTCACATTGATAATATAACGTGTACCCGTCTTCTTCCTTGGTGGATTAATTGGTCCAATGAATTCAATTTCCCATTTATTGAATGCTTGTAGCATGACCTATGGATTTAAGGGAAATTCATCTCTTCGTGAGGGTCTTCCAGCCCTCTGACACATGTCGCATGAATGAAAATAGTCCTTAGAATCCTTATGTACCGTAGGCCACCATAGTCCTGCTCACAGAATCTTTTGTGTAGTTGCCTTACCTGCATAGTGTCCTCCTCCAACACCACCATGCACTTCAGCCAAATAACTATGTCATTCATACTCAGGTACATATCGGTGTAGAACTTCATCTGTAAAAGGCGTAGGAAAGGGGTCATGCACACATGCATCATTTAACTTCCATACATTTATGCAGATCCTTATATCACCCTTTGTTTTATTTTCCTAGACCACCATTAGACTGACCCATTCCGACCTTTCCATTGGCTCAATTATACCTGCCACGAGTATATTATCCAAATCTTCCTGTACCCTTTCCTTGTACTTGGGGTTCAGTGGATATGGGCGCTGCTTAACCGACTTCATGTCTAGCTTTAAATTGATCTTCATCACACCCAAATCACCTACTATGCCCTTCAATTCAAAGAACTTGGTTGGAAATAAGTCCTAATATTCATGCAGTAGTTCAGTAACCTTGCCTACCATGTATTTATCCCAATAGTCACCAATATGCATGAACTTTGGTTTTTCTTCTGAACCAATATTTACTATTTTGGTCTGTACTGATTGTGATATATCAGGGATCTTTACATCAGGTCCTTCAAATTTGCATAGTCCTTCTAACTTAGGAATGTTAATATTTTGTGGATCCTAATCACTTTCTTCCATAGTAACATTGTAGCATTCTAATGGATGTTGCAGCTACGTGCTCCAGTTAGGCTGCATCCAATTTATAGGTTCGATTGGTGTTCAGAATATCATTGCCTTAATTTCATAAAGTGTCCCATCAATGCATTTGAATCCATCTTCAAATTTAAATGTAAGAAACAAACTCTCCATTTCATCCCAATAAATAGTCCCATGTCACCACTCTGGTTGAGGTACCTCATCCCAAGCCATACTCCATCGAGCCAGGTGTTCATGTGGGTCATCCTTGCTTGTGTAGTTTTCACTGAGACGTGATGTTACAGAGCCAAATATTAATCTCATCAGTCTATGATATTCCTTCCAATCGACAATATTATCCTTGTGGGTTCCCCACTATCCTGTAGGAGTAGCTCTTAAAGCCAAATATAGAGCCTCGAACCTGTACTCCTATGGTACGCCTCTTTAAAAATGGTCAAGAAAAGTATTGATATCATCTAGCCCATAATGATAATGTAATTTATGTACCTCAGTTGATATACAATGCAAAGGCATTGTAAGTCTATTGCATCATAGTGTAGAGATCTCATGCAACTGATTCTACTAGTTTTCTAATTCTTCATCTGAGTCTGATTGGCATGAACTATATTTCTCCCAACTGATACATCCATCTACAATGGGATTAATCCAATATTCATCTCGAGAAGTGAGCATATATATGTGATCAATGTCTTCTTTTCCATAGTCATCATAGACTGGTTCTGTGTATCATGCGCCTTCAGCTGGATCCAATGGAACAACCACTCTAAGGCCATTATTTTCAAATACCATGGTTCGCTTCTTAAAATTGATAATTGCATTCTATCGAAAGGCCAATCAATCCTAAGAAATGTTGGGTATCGATTACTATCATATACTATTTCAATAACTTCAAAAGAGCATGCTGGCTCCTTCAATATCTACAACCACTCCATGTAGGTGACCCATCAATATTATCTTTTGTTGGTTTTCCATGCGCAGCTAGATTGGCGACCACTAACTTAGGCTTCCCCATACGTTCCCAAGTATGTTTGGGCAGTACATTAGCATTAGATCCTAAGTCTAGAATTATATGATCGATATCAAATTCACCAATTTGTGCTATCAACCACATTTCCCTACTAGTCCTCTTCTTGCTTCAGTTCACCTTATTTATTGCATGCTGTTCTGGTAGCGGCTTGTCTCGCTAGCACAATTATCTATCAGTTCTTGGAGTTCTTCCACTACATTCAGATCCCTAAAGAACTTCATGCATGCATGTAGAAATGATTTCAACACTATGGGATCAGAGTTCTTCGTTGCAGTACTTTCTTCATATTTCTCTCTTCGTGGGACTATTGGTATCTAAGTTTTAGATGTAGAAGCACTTGGATCCATAAAAAATTTCCTTGCCTCCATAAATATCTCCTTTTCTCTATGTAAGTCAAATCCAACAATCTTCTCACCAGCCCTATGAACCCATGTATTTTATTTTCCTTCTACCTTGTCTTCGCCAGTGGTTATACCACTTCATGGTACTATATTGACACTAGGATTATCTTCGCATGGTTCAGATCACATCATCTGAATGTTCTACATTGGAAGTTGGTTCTTCTTTGCCTGCATATTTTTCTATTAATATAGGACACTCTTCTATAACATGATCAAATTGCTTACAATATTGACAAGAAGGGTGAGTTAGATTCTGACAATTGTGTGCAAAATGTCTGGTTCCCCACAGTTGTAGCAGATGATTTGGCCCGACCTCTTCTAGTGTCTCCTCCTCATTCTCTTCCCCATCCTTGGAATCCTCCATGAGCCGTAGGTGAGCCTTGGTCATTCTGTGTGCAGGTTCCAGCCTGCATCCTATACATTGGGGTTCTATTTATCATCAAGTCATAGCTTCGACAATATCTTTCATCATGGTTAACCAATTTACAAAATTTGCAGAAGAGTTGCTTTGGTGACTACATAAACTTTTGTAATAGATAACAATTGTCTATCATATGCATTCCTGGTACTTGGTAGATACTACACTAGACGCTTGAACCAATGCTTGATCCAGCAGGAGACTCCAGTTTCAGCGGGTCGGGACCTCCAGCAACTATATAGTCCTAGTACATAGGGCACTGTTCATTATGGTGGCCTACATCCTTGCACTTCGTGCACCAAAATTCAGGGCATAGTCGTGACTGAACCTCATTTCCCTTCTTTAGATCCTGCAACTCCATATGTAGGCTTGCTTACTATGACTGGACCTGTTGGACTGCTATATTCGTATCTTGGATTGGTGAAGCCTCCAACTTCATCTCAATCTCTAATGCTTCGGCTTGATATCCATTCTTTTGTTGAGACAAAGTAAATCTTAAATGTGGCAATAACGAAGTTATGTACCATTCCTTATGTTGTTCATCTGAAATATGAAGATTAGCTTGTCTTAGTAAACACTTCAGCCTCTGATCCATATCCCATGTAGACTCATTAGC
Source organism: Pinus taeda (assembly GCA_000404065.3). Lineage (NCBI taxonomy): Eukaryota > Viridiplantae > Streptophyta > Pinopsida > Pinales > Pinaceae > Pinus > Pinus taeda. Next base: position 63,087 of record APFE031572971.1, read on the forward strand.
TTCCTGCTTGATCTCCTTTATTTTAGTAACACACTGAGCTTTTGATTTCAACTTTCTAATTTCTATGTTCAGTGCAGCCTTTGTCTCAGCCAATGTAGCATTTGGATTGGTTGTACTATATTTGATATACCACGCAAGTGCTCTATCCTGTGGCGTTGTAACTAGTTGCACTTTCTTCATTTTATTATCAATGATCTTATGGACCTTCCACATATCTTTGGCTACGAACCAAAACTGAAGGATCCATTGATCACTGACCCTTGAATACATGCATTTCACTATATTTGCCATACTAAAGAATGAAGCTAGAGGTGGAGGTGGAGGCTGAGGCGTAGGTGCATGAGTTGGTGATGAAGGTGGAGATGGGGTGGATGGATGCAGAATCTTAGAAGTGACCTAACCTTTTATCTGTGGTGCACCTCCAGGCATGTTAGGGATGGTCCTTTCTTCTTCGTTGTCCGTTTCACCCAACAATGGACTGTATGCACCTTCACTGTATTTTTACCAATCGGATTTGAATATTTTTCCACTTCAGATTGATCCGATCTAACCTCTTTTAAACATCAATTCAAAGACATAACACCCTTTTCAAACAACAACTTTTTAATCCAAGTTTTTACCGATCTCAGGTACTTACCTCTCAGACCCTTAAAGAATCAACATTCAGCTTCGCTATATGATACAAATGTGTTAATTGAAAATTCAGTGATGAAACCGCCCAAAATACTATCAATATAATAGTCAACAACCCTTGTAACTTTTTAATCAAACTCTTCAAGACGCTTGATCAGTTCAGGAGTCCACACAATAGGATCGTCGTGTTTCCAAGTAGGTTCACTGTCCTCTAGCTTAGACAACCACTCGTGTAATTCGCAAGGGAATAATGAAAAGAAAACTTCATGCTCTTTTGAGTAGAGAAATCTTTGTAGCCACTTTTCTTTGGACCAGTGCAGATTCCTATTTTCCTGAGCTACAAACTCGTGCAACTTCCGATCTATCCACTTCTCAAGTTATTCCTTAGTTGTTATCCATGGATGCCACATCACACATCCTCCAGATAGATCCTGGTCCTGACAATGGAACCATTTGTTGGCTTGAGGGGGATTGGACCTAGGTTCAGCATTAGCTGCCATAACTAAAAAATCCCTACACTACTAGCCCTTTTCGCAACAGTCCTCTTAACGCAGATAGTAGTCTCACCCGAGGTAGTGTTGGGGGATGCTAGAACTATATTTCTGCATCCAAAAGGCTATGTGATGTAGCAGCGAGGAATTTCCTTAAATTAGGGTCTAATTTGGCCTTCACAAACCCTTCTCTTCAGTATCATAGACTTAAAGCGATTTCTACTTAACTAGATCTATGAACTTAACCTAAGTGTTCTAAGACACATAAGTTAATATAATTAAGTAGATATGAACCTTCGCAATGTAATTAAAACAATATGATAGAGAGCTGAATCATAACTGAGCATAAAAACATAGAAACATATAAATATACACATAATGCACATAATTGCTTCAAGTATGCTTTATTACTTCAAATATTCAATACATACATATCTTCTGACCCTATGCACACAACAGCCGGGGCCCGCACACTCAACTGCAGACTTACCAAGGTCTCTGTGCACTTAGCTGTAGAAGCCTTCCCCTTTTCTAGAATACAAAATTATAGACAAAATAGATGCAAGACCCCATTCATCAACATCCTCTAATAATTACTAGATGACTTTCCTTTATTGATTTTACATTACATTACCATGGTCCACGAACCATGGGGGTAGTCCATTGTATAATCAAAACAACCCATCCCTTTACAAAATAAGGGGCTTTTACCTACCTAAAATCCCATTTTACTCTTAATGTTATGCGTGCTCTGCTCCACAAAACACCGAGACTTTACACTGTTACAAAATTTGACTCAAAACTTAGACAAATTGGACTTGGGGGTTCCCATCCCAACAGAGACCCATGTCCTCTCTTAGCTGCATTGGAATTCTTATGAGGTTCCACATGCTCCTTGTCACTTACATCTTGACCTCTTCCTTGCTTCTTAGTCCATTTTCCTTTTATCTCCTCATTAACTTTCGAGTCATACTTGAACTCAAGCTTGATATTAGATTGCTCATAACAATGCTTCAAATTCACAATGACTTCCTCCAATGACCGAGGCACACCATACTCAATCTGATATTTGAATGCTAAAGTAAATCCACTGATTAACCTTTGGACCTCTACCTTCTCATCCTTGAGGTAGTGCGCAAACCTCAACAACTCTAGAAAATTGGTCGTATACTCTTCATTTGTCATGGAACCCATATTAAGCTCACAGAATTCCTTGACCTTCTCATCATAATATCTCCCAGACAAGTACTTCTTCCTAAAGAGTCTTTTAAACTCATTCCAACTCAAATCCTCTTCCCTGATGCCTCTAACACACTTAACATATTCCGATAAGATATCTACTTATCCCTTAAGACTGAAGATAACTATCTTGACTTTCATGTTCTCTGAATAATCATGCAATCTGAAAAACTTCTTCATCCCAAGAATCCATGCTTTTGCATCTTCTGATTTCTTCATTTACCCATCAAAAGTAGGAGGATTGGATTTACTAAACTCATATGGAAAGTACCCCCTCTCACTCCTCCTATAAGGATGCTGGTGATAATGATGATGATGTCACTTAGAGCCATAGTTGGAATAAAATCCATGAGTTCTAGCCCACCTATTAGGTGTGTCCAAATATATTCCACCTCTAACTGTATCATCTCCGAAACTTGCTACCATATGCCCCATTGGTCTTCTCCTCTTGTCTATATCCATAAGTATTCCCCAAATTTCCCTTCTTCTACAAATATGTAGGCTCTAAAGAATCACTGCATTGACTTCGACTTGCTTTTCTTGAGATCTAGAAAGTATTTCCTATGCCTCAATAAACCTATTATTATATTCCTTGCAACTTATGATCTCTATCCTCAGGCTCCAGTGTATCTGCAAGATCAGGAGAATACTCTTCTCCTTGCTTCCCAACTGACTTTTCGCATTCCACTGATTTCACATCAGGCCTGTAAGGTAGTCATGTGAAATGTAATCCACTACTATGCTCTTCATATCTGATCTTCTATTTCCTGCAAACATACCATGTTAGATAAACCAAACAGAGGACATAATCAAAATCATACCTTAGTGTATCTCAGGGGAGGCTATCATATTTGCACAACTTAGTCCATATTATCACAATACATATATATAAAAGAACATATCAACATCATGATGCATAGATAATAACAATACAAACTAGGACAATAAACGCACACATGATAACCATAACCATCTACATGTACCTCAAGGTCCAGTGCTAAAACCTCACTCTAATATCACTCTATAATACCGATATAAGAGGAAAGGTTGTAGGGAACATAAATCACTCTGATACCACTTTGTAACACCTCCGCCCATATTTACCCACTTTCATAAGCTCTCCAAGGTAAACATGAGTTGAGTGTCACTGTGATATGACCTAACCTCCAAGTTCCTGTTGTGGAATTGGGGCCTACTAACCAAAATCATACCAACATTCCTCAGGGACCACATATCACTCAGGTATCTGACAACCACCGCTGGTGATCAATCCCTGTGCTAGAATTTATTTTCTTGGGCTTGACACCCAAAACACACCCATGAAACACCTAAGACACACTATGGTTGTAGTTCTAAGGCTCCAACCGTACACATAAACCTTCCTGCATGCAGTTATGACCAAAATATTCCAGCATTGTACATGTGATGGTGAGATCTATGCCACATTTTCAAGACTAACCTACAGGTCACTACCCATAATTTACTAGAACTTTCTAGAGTTAGGTCTAAGGTGATGACAAGTATTAAAAACTAATGTCCAATCAAGATCTTAACCAAGACATGCCTAACACATGATACACATTTTGTCAAAGATATAGTAAACATAGAAGCTATAGTTCGTGAATTCATATATGATCATAAACATCTCAACTTTATCAGAGAAATATAAAAAAGGTCCAATTCCCTCTAAAGGTAGCTTCAACAACCCTTGATAGCTTATACAATCATCAACCATTCAATAAATTATCAAATCATGAACATAATCCATAGTAATATCACATCATCTAACCAATCATATAACCATAATAGAAACCATGAAAATTTAGTCATAAGATCAAAATAATAGCCAATACATATGCTCATTAATCACAATAAGAAGAATAGCTCATATTAACATATGCAAAATCTAACCAAGTCAGGGACTTCCATGTACCACTCGGCCATAGATTGGTCTGAATCATATCTCTCTTTTATCCAATCACCCACATTCCTTATTCCAAGCATGAATGTGGGATCATATGGGTTAAACTGAAATAGAACCAACAAGGGCTTCCAAAGGCCAAACCACCTCAACCATCAACCACAGTGATTTCACTTAAACTGATCCAGAAATCACTAACATAAAAACAAACTTGGATGCCTCCGACTTCCTTCACAAACTTCAGAGGAATTTTCTTGTTGCCACCCATCCATAAAGAGTTCTAGGAAAAAGGCATCTCCACCTTTGACCCTTGGGAATTTTCCTAAGACCACCTTAACCAGGATCCAAGTCTACTAGCCATCAAAAGCTAAATCAAATAGAGAACCCACTACATCATGGCTATCTAGGAAATGGAAAGGCAAGGCTAAAACCACTATCAATCCAGGAAAATCACATGCTAATGACAACAAAACAACCAAAGAACCATATGCATGTACCATGCATCCAAATATCAACAAGGAAATTACACATGTATCCTATTACTTGTAATGTACACATGTTTTAGATGCTACTCCAAGCATTTCCTAGCGCTCCCTTGCTTTCCTTTGCTTGTTTTCTTACCCATGTGCTTCATCTCTCTTCTCTTAGAGCTCAATTTCTGAAAGTGATTAAGAGCTAAATTGACAAAATCTGTGAAATATTTCTCTGACGCCTTTTTATCATTGATGTCTAGTCCCTTCCATTCCTTTTTCCTTTTTCTTCATTTTCCTCCAATTTCTCTCTAATTTCACTCGCATGTATATTTGTGCCTTTTCATATCCCTTTTCTCATATTTTCTTTTATTTCCTTAATTAAATACAAATTATTGCCTCTTTTCCTTTTCCAATTTCCATAGCCATTATTAAAACACAAGCGATTCCCACTATAATATTTACCCACCGTTCAGCTTGGAATACATGTCCCATGACCTTGGTATTTTTTTATTTACATAGAAAATCAACCAAGGGATGTTACAATACCATTAGTTCCTCCAAGAAAAGCTCCCTTTATGTATTTATTATGAATTCTCTACCATGAAAGGGATATAGTATCCTTTTATATATTTTTCAGGCTTGTTAAAACTAAACAACAAAGGAACTATTGAGCTTACTCTTCTTCTCTTTCATGCTCATTAGAACTTGAAGGAGACTAAAAAATGAGAAGGGAAGGGGAACCATTTTCTTGTGTTATTAGTCAAAATGGTAGTGTCAGTCATGTCGCCCTTAAACATGGAACCTGTTTGAGCAATTATCTCATAGTTGGGTTTTAGCTTGCCTAGGAGTCATTCCATACACATGAGTCTATCAACTCCTCCGCTAGTTACTCTTCCAGTCACTATGGAGTGTGATCCAATGCCTCCTGTGTTGTTACATGATATCACGTGGTGCTAATTAGTCATGCTACCAAGTCAATTCTATATTGTGCCATTATGTGTTCAAGGGAAGTCTTAGCTCAAGTCAACCATCTATAGTCCTTGTTTACCTTTTCCTGTCGGCCATCCCTATGCCAATTGTACTTTATCTCTTCATGACTTCATCCATTCACATCATCTCTTGATATGTTCCACGTTAACTGATGGGGAATACATCAAGGCTCTCCTTTAAAATATCTTCTCCTATCAAATTCAACTCATTCTCAAGGAGCTTGATATAGGACCCAATCGTACCTTAGAGCTTGCGGTCCTTAGTGGTAGGCTTCCTCATGATCAACAATTTGTTTACCTCATTGACTTAAGATCGGTTGAATCCATGAATGTTCAATGTCAGCTCATTTATCACACTTAGTGGACTATGCCAGGTACCTTGGGGTGACTTTTTATTATTGGTGGGTCCCCTTACATCTGTTAATGGTACACCTCATTGACCAGTAATTAGATGGTTTCTCTCATGTTCGACATCAACACATATATTCACATCTTGAAGATTCGTACCATTGGGGTTGTTTAGAAGACCCTACTAGGATAGGGACATTTCACTCTTATGTGACACCCTTCCTAGGCTATGTTGGTGTTATATATCATTTATGTACTTTGAGGACTACTATGGGACACCTCCTCTACTATGTTTTCATATTCCTATTGATGTAAACTGTGACATAGATCCACATTGTATTCTTTGGTAGCTATGATCTTTCTGATTATCACATGGATCCATTGTGTATTGTTCGTGGCCATGTCCTAGCATAAAATGTGATGAATCCACAGTGTATAGTTGGTAGCCAAGTGTATTTCTTCTTTATGACTGTGCATGGGTATGCCCATTTCAAGGATGTTATCAACTAAGTTGAGACTTCAACACTTGAGTTCCTCTTATTCAACTTTGCAGTCTTTGCTCTTTCCTCCCATTTTGAGCTTTGAGTTAAATTTGTTGTAATGTATTTTGGCCATCAGTTACTCTTCTGACCTCATGGATTAGGGGGCATGTGTTATCAACCAATTTTCCACATATGAGTCTATCTACATGAGATTCTATACTATTGACCTTTATGCATAACTTTAAACATTTATTTTGTCCAAATTTATCTAGTGTCACGGGCTTAAAAATCCATATAGAGTGCATATTCCTAATGCCACAGTATATTCATTTTGTACGTTTTCAGACTTCCCCTATCTTTCCCTTTCATGCTCGCAAATATGTTGGGATTTCTAAGATAACTCATTCCCTTGGAGATCCAATCGAGAGATTAACTTTATGAGTTGGCTACAGGTGAATTGTGGAAGTTTCTTAAATTCTCTTCCCCCTAAGTGTCTGTTGACAGTGCTGGACCCGCTAAAATTCAAGGGATCTCCCCGATATGAAGTCCCAACTAGACCTCACACTGTTTGGAGAAGGAGTCCTAGCAGTGGGTAGTAATGTTATGACTTGACAGTGAGAACGAACAGAGTGAAGTATGGTAACTTTGGGTGAGAGCAAGTGTGCAACCCTACGGAAAGTCAATTGTGATGCATGAAGGTTCCAATGCATGAAGGGAAAAGGTAGTGCAACCCTTGGAAGCCTGTAATAGTACACAAGTTGAAAGGAATGCATGAGTGTAATCACATCACAAGTGAAGATGCGGAATAGTCCACAAGTTAAAGTGATGAATTAATACAACAATATGGATTCAATAAGATTCATACAAATGAAAACGAGATAGTTCATAAGCATAAGCATAAGTTAAATGACATACATTGCAAATACAACAAGAATAATCCTACTATATTCACAACATATTCATGAAAGCACGTTGGCTTTGATTTTCTTATACGTGAAATTTCCATTCATATGTACACCATTGACAGACCACTAGCCCCAATAGTGGAACATTAAAGTCAAGAACACCTGCTCCTCCAAAGAACTATACTCTCTCTATGCTACGGAGAAGCCAAGGCTCTTTGCAATATTCCTAAGCTCCTTCTAAGCCTGAGCCTAGCCAAAAGATTGGCTCCCAAAATACTCTTACATGAGTTATGAGGTTCTATTTATAACAAGAGGGAGGAATCTTCAACTTGCCTTTATGACCTTTGGACTACCCTCATGACTCTACATCTTCTTTACAAAATGACTCATTACGTTACATCATGACTCTTCATATTCCAATATTAACACTTGGAATTTCACTTACAACATAATTACAAATAATATTACATTCTACACTTGTACCCATATAAGACAAAATAGGGTAGAGAAAACATGAAAAGCCTAACAAGACACAACACTATGATGCTTGAGTTTGGGAAAAATCTAGCTGAAAAACCTTCACTTATTGCTTCTCGGTCAAATATTGGTGACAAGGTCGGTACTATGTTATGATGTCCCCAAATTGTGTGCTGGTGTCTAGTTGGAAGGCTACTTTAGCCTCCATGGCATCTGGGTACAATGTCTTGTGAACAATCTCAAGTTCGTTCTGAAGCATGAGAAACATTGTCTTGATTTGGACATGACCACCGATGTAATTTAGCATGTCCCTTCTATTCAACTCTAAATCCTCCTTGGTGGAAATCTCTCTCGGCTGCTCCAAGTAATCTTCGATCTATTGGTGGACTTGGTTACTGTGTTTGGCTTTGGTGAGTGAACCAACTAATGGGATCTAATGTGTTTTCACTAAGACATCCAAACTATTGAACAAATATACATATGAGGCCTGACTGCTACCAATAAATGTGGTGAGATGCTTGTTGTTCTGAATCAACATGTAAGATTTCACTTTCTCTATCTCTACCCATGGCTTCATTTTCATCACAATGTCAAGTGGTTCCCCTTTGTATCACATTATCCACTCGTGCACATAAGTTATGGAAACTTGTATTTTCCTGAGATTTTTAACAAAATATTTACTCTGTTGTTGTGGACCATGCAAACAGACAACCGCTTTATGTACAGTTACAAACCCCTCATAAATCTTCTCATGGTTTCTGCTAGTGTTGATACTTTAGCAATTATCGTTGCTCTCATCTCCTCCAAGTAAACCTATGTGGAAACTGCACTAAGTGATGTTGCACGATGTTTTTCTTCCTCTTTCCTAGAAGCCTGTAAGTTCTGTGCCAATTGCTCATTCTCGACTATCAAATATTGAATGTTTGATATTGTTTCTCCTAGAAAGGCCAAGTTGGCTTTGACAATGGAATTTGGATGCTTCCTAGTATCTGCTACTATCACCCTTTCTCTAATGAATGCAGATGATGTGTGATCAGCCAAAAAACACTTTCTCTATGCTTGTACAATCATCTTTTGGAACTCATCAAATGAAAGATTGTAGGCATCCACTACCAGATCATCATCAAGGGGAACAACATCCCATTCCTTATTCGGTGGTGGCTCTGCTACTGGAGGTGTTCGATACTGAGTAGTGACCCATGGTGCACCCAAAATTAGATCAACATCTTCATTCTTGGGCTCCTGTTCCATCTCCATGTCTACTACTTTAATCAAGTAGTCAATCTGCTAAGCAAGCTCCTGATCTAGCATCTGTTCACCTTCCTCATCAGGTGCTGGCTGGTTCTGTTCCTCCTGTTGGCTTGATGGGGCCTGACCCAGTTCAGAGTTAATTAGCCAAAAAAATCCCTACACTACTGGCCCTTTCAGCATCAGCGCATAGTGCGTGGACTGAAGTCTCACCTGAAGAAGTATGGGGGGATTCTATAACTAAGTTTTGGCACCCTAGAGATGTATGAGGAGTCAATTTAGTCCAACTGTTCCTACCTTCACAGATTGTTTTGACTTGCAAGACCTTCGCGATCTGTTATAGTCGCCTGCTCACAGCCCTAAACAGGAGCTGAGAGGCTTCCGCGCTGCTATGGCAGTGATTTGTGTTATTTTCCCAAATTACACTGCGTATCTTATCTTCTTACAAATGTTAGTTCACTTCATGTAAACATATACTTTATCTCACATTTACATAATCAACACAATCATATATGTTCACACACCATATAAACAGTGAAAATGCAATTCATACCCAATATACTCAAAGCATAAAAACAAGAAATAGATACACATAATTGTTGGGAAACTTCTCTTTATTAATGCTTCAATGGTTACAAACTCGACTAACCCTGCGCACTCAGCTGCAGGGGTTCGCACAATTAGCTACAGGCTACTAGTCCTCCGCGTACTCAGTTGCAGAGCCTTCTCCTACTCTACGACCCAAAGAATCAACTCTACACTTAGATCTTCCACTATCCTTCTATTCCATCATCATTCTAACTCTTCTATCCCCTTCTTAAAACATAAAGCCTTGATCTATTGATACAATCCCATGGTCCGCGGACCATGGGTAGATCTCTAAAGCCAACATTACATTACAAAATTAAGGGTGGACGACCCTATGACTGATGTACAAACTTCACGCTCCACGCCCTCAAAATGCGAAGTCTTTACACCGGATTAACACTTTTTTTACCAAAATCTGGGCTTTAAGCCCCAAAAATTCCCTTGGGGGATCTTGCTTCCAACACCTCCTCTTCAACCTGTATCATGCTATTTCTTCTGTCATTGCAATTTACCTTTATTCTTCCTCCTACTTCCTCTTATCTTCTTTTTCGTTCCTCCTCAACTCTGATTCTTCCTTTAGTTTCTTCTTTGTCTCCCATAGCTTTAGTTATGCTTCCAACAACCTCTTATTTTCTCTCTTCCTACTCTCTACTCTTTGTATCATTTGCTTCCTCTTTTCTTCTACTACTAAAGCTGCTTTCATGAGAATAGGATCTTCTTTCATCTTGTAGCTTCGTTCTCCCTCTTGAATGTCAGAAATATTCCTCTTTCCCTTTTCCTACATGGGATTGCTGCCTTTTGCTGCTGTTTCTTTTGTAATTGTTGCCATCTGTGGAGAAGCCTATGAAATCCTTGCTAAATTGACTGGCTTACGGAGTCTAGAGGAATTATAGAAATTCCTCCATGAATCCTCCTCTGGTCAATGGAATTCCTCGTCAATCCAAAAAAATTAAACTCTCATACATTGGTCTTTACAAATACCATGGGGATCATACGGATTAAATTCCCAAGTATTGAATGCAAGTGTGACTATTTCCTTTCCCTTGACATCCATGACTTTCAAGTTCTTTGTATCATATAGTCTAATTTGCAAAGGAAGAGTGGGCCATGGTTCTTTTTTCTTCTTGTGAAAAGCTGCTGACAACCCTATGGCGAGATGGTATGATACTTCTTACATGCCAAGGTTGTTCATGTCATACCTTGGTCAAACATGAAGAGGCTTCTCTTTGCCGAAAACTCTAAGGAAGGTGCCACCTAGTAAGGCATACCAATCTATGATGTATGCTATTGCCTCCATTGATCCTTGTGAAATGCAAGGTGGATCTTCTTTAAATATGAACTTGTAAAGAGGGATGATGTAGTCGTCAGTTAGCTGTGCCATTAATCCTTGATTACTACAATTCGAAAGAAACTTACAATAGATATGCACTGCATATTTTCATGGTGTCCATGTCTAGTTCATGCCAAGGAACTCTTGTTGTGCACAGATTGCATCCAATAAATATCCAGACATATAAAATATTTCTTTCTCACCATCGATAGAACTCCAAGCTTGTGCTACATGGGCCCTTAACTGTCGAACCAATAGATCTGAACAGTTGAACAACTTCCCCTCGTTCAAAACCTGGTCTAATAAGTCTATCCACCCTTGAGGAAAGGTTTCCGTGCTCTCTTGACCATGGATCTTGCAAGCTAAGATAACCAAGAGCTGGTTGGTATTGCTAAGGGTCTTTGTCTTGTATACATGGTGGGTGTTTGTCGAAAATTTGATGTCAAAAATTTGATGGCTCTTTCACCCAACCTTTGACAATGTCTTATGTTTTCACATAACTGTGGGTGGCATAAAACAATGAGTCCATAAGCTTCACTGGTTCGGGCAAGTGATACATGCACTGATAATCTTCAATCCGAAAGGTGGCAAGCCTTTGTCCGCTGGAACTGCTCAATGTCACAGTCTTCTCATAGTCCTCTCATCAATGTGTGAGACAATCCAGCTGATGATATCTACACATGAGAAGGTCGAATATCTGCATGCAACCTTGTGTAGTCCTTACTGCTGAATACTGAGATAAACCTGCCAATCCTCTAAGTCTACCTGAGGGCATTTACAAAAGCATTGATGGGCACGGGATCCCCCAAGGGAAGTTTTGGGGCTAAAAGCATAGATTTTGGTCAAAAGATGTAAATCCTATGTAAAGACTCTGCATCTTGTGGGTGCGGAGCGCGAAGTTGTAAATGAGTCATAGGGTTGTCTACCCTTAATTTTGTAATGTAATGTTGGCTTTAGAGATCTACCCATGGTTCACAGACCATGGGATAGTGTAAGTAGAGCAAGGCTCTATGTTGAATGTATTGGGTATAAGTTACATTTATTATGTTATAGGATGCGCAAATAGATATGATTGTGTTGATTAAGTAAATGTGAGATAAAGTAGCTGTTTACATGAAGTTAACTAACATATGTAAGAAGATAAGTAAGATACGTAGTGTAATTTGGGGAAATAGCTTAGATTTCTTCCATAAGCAGCGTGAAAGCACCTCAGACCCTAGTGAGGGCTGTGCAACGGTGATTATAAAAAATCATGAAGGTATCGCAGGTGAGGATAGTGCACGAAGTGACCTGCACGAAGGCATTCATGGTTGGACTAAATCGACCCCTCAAACATCTGCAGGGTGCGGAAATTTGGTTCCAGCATCCCGACATACTGCTTTAGGTGAGACTTCATTTCGTGCACCGTGGGCTGATGCCGAAAGGGCCAGTAGTGTAGGGATTTGTTTGGCTAATTAACTTTGAACCTAGGTCAGGCCCCATTAAGCCAACAAATGGTTTAGTTGCTGGGACAGGAATTTGCATAGAGATTTCTGATGTCATATCATTGGAACCCAAGTAAGAAGAAAATCGAAGGTTGGTTAGACAGGAGGATTCATGAGTTCACGGCATAGGACAACATGAATCTATGGCTGACAACAGAAGAGTGGTTAGACTGCTACATATACACAGAGATCCACGAAATATTCTTCACATCTTTCCCCACTGAGTTGTACTAGTGGATCGCGAAGCTAGCAGATAGCCAAGGAAGGTGGAAGCTTGACGGTCCTATTGTGTGGACCACAGATTTGGTGCACAGATTGGAAGCATCAAAGGATCAGATCGCACACGTTGTTGATCACTGTCTCGATCAGATTATAGGAGGATTCATTATTAAGTTCGCGGTAGTTACTTCAGTCAGCTATAGTGAGGCAGAGTGACGCTTTCTCAAGGGATCACGAGGTAAGTACGTAAAGTCTCTGAATACATGGATTAAAATGCTATTGTGTGAAAATAGGGTTATGAAATTACCTTGATGTTAGGAGCTGCGCGAAGTGGAAAAACCTATAGAAATGAAGGAAGGGACCAGAGAATAGCCCTTTGATTTCAACTCCATGAGGGGATGAAGAAGAGCTCATGAAGGTCTCTCCGTGAAGTGTGATCCATTTGATAAGCAGAGGATTTCGTGCATACCACCCCCACCCACACCGCCACCATCTTCACGACCATCACCCCCATCTTCACCTGTACCACCTCCACCACCATTGTGAGTCAATATGTAAAGCACGATAAAGTTTCCTGTGTTCAAGGGAGTAGGAAATGAAGATCTGGACCAGTTTTAGTTCGTGATAAAAGCCATATGGGAAGCATAGGGAGTTATAGATGATAATATAAAGAAAGCAACGTTGGTCAGCGCTTTGCAGGATTGCGTGCTGACCTAGTATATTAAGCACTCCAATGATAATCCTAATGCGGGAATCATGGACATCCAAGTAGTGCTAAACAGAGAATTTAGCAGGCCGAAATCTGAAGCATAGTCGATCATTGGGTTCAAAGAAATCCGATGCTACTAGGTGAAACTCCTTGGGATTTGGATCAGAGGTTGATGTGTACGATTCACGAAGCTAATATGAATCTGACGGATGCAAAATGTCGCAAATGGTTTGTAGCATTGTTAATGCCACATTTGAGGAGCGCATTATCGAGGTAGAAGTTAATGACTCAGGTAGAGGCCTTAGAGATTACGATGAGTACAGGAAAACTCACCCAAAAGTGAGCGAAGGGGTATGGTGAGTAAAATGCAAGGTTTAGGGTCATGATAATGACCATTTCCCGGTGTTTAGAAATTACCTCATGGGAGAAGGACCGATGCCATTAAGACAGGAGGCACAAGCAGGGCCTAGCGCAATGCCTACTTTGTGTTGCCCGATTTGTCAAATAGGAGGGAAACACGCTATCGAAAACTACCATTTGTTACAGAAGTATACGCAAAATGATCAGCAATTGTTCTGTAACTTTTGTAGATCAATGGGACACGATGAGTGCACTTGTAGAAGCTATGAGTTAATGATGGATATAACTCCCACCTATAGAGTTTAGGCTGAAACATGACCCCTAGACCAAAATGCAGGAGTGGCTGTTAGGCCCCTATACTACTAGTGTAACCCCTTATTGTTATTAGTACAACCCACTTATTATATGGATGTACCCATGTGGTGCCCATATTGTTACTATTGTGCCCCACAGAAGCCCACTATTGTTATTATTGTGCCCTTACATTATTATTGTTATGTCAGATCTGATTATGTTATGACTCCTTAGACTCCTATATATAGAAAGGAGGTATTTTCATTTGTATCATCCAAGAATTGTTCATTTATGTAATGTAAAGGAGGTTTCCCCCTTGAAGAGGCTGAATTCTAAGGCGTTGATCTATCTTTTCTATCTTTTCTTGAGCTGGTTTCATAACATTTGGTATCAGAGCTTTGGATTCTAGGGTTTCGCTGCTCCAACAGGTCATCGTGGAATTTTCGCTATAACTTTTTTTCTACGATGTTTCAGAAGTCGAAAAAAAAACCCATTTGAGAAGACATCGCACTGAATCTCGGGTCCGAATTTCAGAGCTTTTTGCGCTATATTTTCAGAGATATGATCTGAGGAAGTTGGTCCTTTTGCAAACTCCTAAATTACATTCCAAACAGATGACCTGGGGAAAATAATCATAACTTTCTCTCTGAGCATCGGATTGAAATTTTGTAAGAAGGTACAGGAAGAGGATGGAGTTTAGTTTCTTGTATATATTGTTCAATGCCAAAGGTTTAAAAAGTGACACGTGGAACTTCATACAAGTTCGCTCTTCTGGAAAGGTCTATGATCAGGTCATCTTGGGAGATTGTGCATAACTCTTTCTTGGAGAACCCAATTCGGATCAGACTAGTGGCATTGGAAAGAGGATGCAGAGAACTACTGTAGGTCACAATTTTAGAAATTAAAGATCCAAAAGTATAGAGTTACAGTCGTTTCAAGATCGAGCTCCTAAAATCAAGAAAAGGCAAGATGAGGAAGTTTGATGGCAAGGATCTGGTAAATTGGATAGTTCAGACGGAGCAATATTTTGATCTACATGGTGTACCAATGTTACAAAAGGTATGTATTGCATCTTAATATTTAGAATTGGATCAATTTTTATGGTATGAAGGGCTTTGTTCTCGTAAACAACTTGTTACGTGGTTAATTTTCATGGAGGAAATGATAGCACATTATGAGGATACAAAGAGCAACACCTTCTTTAGAGCAACACCACAACAATTGGAAAGAGTAAAAGGACTTTGTGACATACTAGAAAGTAAAATTATGGCAACAATGAATTCTACCCCTCACAGCTATGAAGATGGAAGTGTTGTTTCTCCTAGCCTTCCACAACCTACAAGGGTTACACCACAACAATTGGAAGAAAAAAGAGAAAAAGGCTTTGTTACAATTGTGATAGCAAATGCACTAAAGGTCATAAGTGTGTTGAGAAGAAATTATTT
>APFE031572971.1:80785-92978 GCA_000404065.3 Pinus taeda
AGGTTTCCCCCTCGAAGAGGCTGAATTTTAAGGCATTGATCTATCTTTTCTATATTTTCTTGAGCTGGTTTCATAACATTTGGTATCAGAGCTTTGGATTCTAGGGTTTCTCTACTCCAAACAGGTCATCATGGCATTTTCGCTATAAATTTTTTTCTGTGGCGTTGATCTATCTTTTCTATATTTTCTTGAGCTGGTTTCATAATAGTGACACGAACAAGATTTCAGGGGCACGGATGAGGCCGAGGTGGAGGAGGACTTGGAAGAGGTCATAGACAGCTGATATGCTACAATTGTGGAGGGCCAGGACATTATGCCCGTGATTGTATGAACCTAACATGTCCATCATGTCTGTATTGTTCCTTGTTTGATCACGAGATTGAATATTGTCCTACACTGATAGCTAGGGTATGCAACAAGGGAGTGGTATCGCCTCCCCTGACTTAGAACATGCAGATGATGAGGTTTGAGCCACACGAGGAAGATCCAAATGTGAACATTGTGCTCCGAAGTGGAATCGCAATGGGAGATGATAAAGGCAAACAACCCAAAGATAGTACTTGGGTTTGCAAGGCTCCAATGAAAGAAGCAGATTTTGATTTGGAGCACACTAAGGAAGCCTTCATGGAAGCTAAGAAGAGCTTCGCTGATACCTCCACTTTAGGAAGCAGAGATAGATCAGAGTCGGAGATGCACCCATCTATGCTTATGACATTCCTAGAAATAGGCATGAAGCTATTGCCTGACAGTAAGGTTGTAAAGGGACTACAGGAACTCATTAATAGATGCACTGGGACCATGCCAGGAGAACCGTGTGTAGTCCGGAAGATTGGAAAGCATAAGACGAGGATGGGAAGAGAAATGAGGTTAACCACGTAGATTGGAGAATATGAGATGGACCAAGTAATTTTGGATTTAGGATTGGACACAAATGTTCTACCAAAGCAGACATGGGAGTGCATGGGGAGGCCTATGCTACAATGGTCTCCTATTTAGCTACGAATGGTGAACCAACAAAAAATAATACCCATGGGGCAGTTGCTGGGAATTACTATGGATATTGAGGGAGCGAGTGCACTAGCAGATTTTGAAGTAATAAAGATTGTTGATGAGAACAATCCATACCCCGTGCTCTTAGGAATTGATTGGGTTACTGACATGAATGGGGTGATTAATTTTAAGAAGTACACGATGATTTTTGAAAAGAATTCACTATGCGTAGTTATACCCTTGGACCCTGTTGAAGGATCGCACTATATAGAGCCGGTGCGTGACTATGAAAGTGAAGATGATTTAGACTGCATCTATAAAATAACTGCGCGAGAGAAAGATTGGGTAAATCCCACTATGGACAGATGGATCTCATGGGAGTGTGAAAGCTCCTATACGTTGGATTTTGATGAAGAGATAGAATGATGGCAGAACCCATTACACGAGGTAACCATGATGAACTATAATATGATGACAAGATTGTTGCATTGTGTATCGACGGAAGTGAGGGATCTGCCTACTTATGATGGTTTAAGTGAGGTAGATACTTTCCTAGATAAATTTGAAAGGGAGGTGCTGGAAAAGCAACATTTCCAGGCCTTGAATTGGGTACTGCACTCTACACCCACGAGGTGGTGGGGTACGCACAAAGGGAGCTTTGAAGACTGGTGCGAATGCATGAGAATGACGTGCATGCATTTTGGGAAGCCTAAGATGTGACTAACAGACAAGTATGATGGATGGGATGATCCGCACGCTCACCTGGCCAAGTGGATGAAGGTCTATGGAGAAAAGCCACAACCTGAGTGGGTGCACCTGTTCTGTCATACCCTAGATGTTGTTGGGCATGGAATCCCCCCAAAGGTATGTTTTGGGGCTCAAAGCCCAAGTTTGGACTAAATTTTGTTGTAAATCTCTGCGAATTGCGAGCGCGGGGCGCGGAAGTATGTTAGAGTCATAGGGTCATCCACCCTAGTTTTGTAATGTAATGTTGGCCTACCCATGGTCTGTGGACCATGGGATTGTATAAATAGAGCGAGGCTCTAAGTGTAAAAGATAGCGGAGTAGTAGGGAGAAGAGCAAGAGTCTAAGTGACTAGGTGAAGTGTGTCTTTGGGTTGTGGAGTAGGAGAAGGCTCTGTAGCTGAGTTTGCGAAGGCTTAGTAGTCTGTAGCTGAGTGCGCGGACCCCTGCAACTGAGTGCGTGGACACCTGCAACTGAGTGTACAGGGTAGATTCAAGTCTATAACCGAAAAAGGGATTAATAAAGAGAAGTTTGTTATCAATTTGTGTATTTGTTCCTGGGTTAATGCATGTTTGATGTAAATTGCAAATATACTTTTTATTTACTGCGCGCACTTGTATGAATGATTTATGTTGTTAAGTATAACTTAAAGCACACAATTAGGCTAAAATAATCAACTAACATTGGAATCCTAGTAAGGATTGGGTAATGAAAGCGTTCAACCTCCCAGTAGGGTTGCGTAAAGGAAACATCTCAGGCTGCGAGGTATGGGAAAGTGTATGTAGCGACGTGCATGCAGGGTCAAACTGTAGACCACTTGAACCCATCATACATCTCCAGGGTGAGAAAACCTGGTTTGAGCACCCTTCCATACTACTTCGGGTGAGACCTCAGTCCGTGCTCCGTGAACTATTACCGAAAGGGCCAGTAGTACCGGGATTTGTTTGGCTAAATCAACTCTGAACTAGGGTTAGGCCCCAGTAAGACAACAAATGGTTCTGTTGCTGGGACCGGGATTTGCATAAGAAATGTTTGATGTTTTATCACTGGAATCCAATAAACACTACAAGAAAAAAGGTCATTGGTGAGGGTCATGCCATGACGGGCCTTTAAGGTTCATCACCAATGTGACATATGGTGATAGTCTTTAAAATAACGTTGTTGTAAGTGTATATAGTGATGGTCCTTGAAGGTTTGTCACCAAATCCATTTCCAATGACACTTTTGGTGAGGTTGTTAAAGGCCCGTCACTAATTCTATCTTTGGTGACACTTTTGGTGAGGGTCATTAAAGGCCCATCACTAATTCTCTCTTTGGTGACACTTCTAGTGACGATATTTTATTGACCGTCACAAACGACCTTTTTGGTTACTTTTGGTGACGCTCAATAAATGTTTGTCATCATTGATCATTCAAATGAGTTTTTTATGGCGCTTCATGCCTGTGAAGGACATTTAAGGTCTGTCACCAATGTTGCGTATGGTGACGGTCTTTAAAAAATTGTTGTTGTCAGTGTATATAGTGATGGTCCTTTAAGGTTTGACACCAAAGCCATTTTCAATGACACTTTTGGTGAGGCTTGTTAAAGGCCCGTCACTAATTTTCTCTTTGGTGACACTTTTTGGTGAGGGTCGTTAAAGGCCCATCACTAATTCTCTTTTTGGTGACACGACGATATTTTATTGACCCTCACTAATGCTCTTTTTGGTTACTTTTGGTGACGGTCAAAAAATGCTCATCATCATTGATCATTCCAATGAGTTTTTGATGACACTATGTACTTATTACTATATTTTTTGTTAAAATATAACGATTTAAGACCATTGTTGTGGAGTCTTTTTCATCATGTGTCCAAGGTTGTAGTGGTTATAATAGTCAAACAATTTGTTAAGAAGTAATTCGTGTGTATCATTTCCCTCAAGTCATAAGAATATAGTTTTCCTATGAGTCAACACATGATTCATCTCTATTAGGTTTATTATCTAGCAAATTTCCTTTAAATAATGTTCCACTAGTGTGTGTAGGAACTATATTATTTAATACATAATCAAGCTCTATCAATTCTATTAATGAGAGAGACCTAACACTCCTCAACACTCATGGCACACCTTAACATGCTTCGGAAGAGTACACTAATATTCCTTGGCACCTCACATGTCTTGGAACATCTTTGTACCTATAACATCTTGCCATGAGTAGGATGCCCAAGCACATGTTGGCATGCCCTAACATAGCATAACACTCCCCTCTCATGTGTTGGCATGCCTTGGAACACCTTGGCATAATATTGCATTGAAAAACATTAGCACTTGGCACACATTGGCACTTGGCATGTATTGGAACATATTATTAGTGTTCCTAGCATGCCCCTTTTGAAAAAGATAAAGTCTTTACTTATTAACTCTCTTATGTGTTCATTTCCTTGCATTTGAGCTTGGTTATTCCTTTTGTTGCCTTGAAACTCCTTAACGCATATTGGCATACTCTGCCACCATGCACATCCTAACATGTCTTAGCACCTGGAATGCCTTGGCACTATTTGGAACATGGTAGCACACCCTGAAACTACCTAGTGTTATGATCCTATACCAATAAATCAAAAAATAAAAAAATGAAAAGAGGGTATGCCCTAAAAGAAAAATCAAAGGGCAAAAAGAATGAAATGGTCAAAAAATGAAAAAAATGAACCCCAAATCAAATAGACCAGGAAAGTGTGCAAGTCCAAATGCCACTACCACTTTACTTCTTGTAAATAAAAGTTTCTCATGCAGTTTGTTGAAGTTTATGCTGAAATTGATGAATAGCCAAATAGCTTAATCTTGGCTAGTTCATGTTTCAATTTCTTATTCTAGAGATAGAGAATAAAATCTGTCCAAAATGCTAAATCTTGTAAGAAAAATAGTTAGGTAGAGAAGCAAAGGAGCTCAATAGTTAAAGTTGAGTCCTTGAATGTTATAAGGGTAGATTCAGATAGGCTTGGCATATAAAGAAAACAAAAGAAGATTGTTGTGGGTTTGCCAGTTCAAATGCACCCAAAGGAAAAAGAAGAAAAAATGTTAGGTACAGTAGCCTGGGTAGGTAGTTTTGGTGTTGCAGAAGCATGCTTATGGTTAATTTTGTCTCTCAAAGATGTTCATCTTATTGTTATCATAAGTACCATGGCAGCTGTTTGGTTACAAATCAAGTGAGGCATGTCTAACTTCCCTTCACACTTCTCCTAAAAATCACTTACTAACCTCCCCCAAAGGATATTGAGATCTGCTCAATACTCCTAAATCACTCAATTACATTCTTTCTTTAGGCACAAAGCCACATTTCTTGTGTAAAACCCTTTTCATCCCCTTCGCCTAAGTTTCTTAACATTAGACTTAGCGCTTATTTTTTCATCATCACTCATATTAACTATTAACATGATAAATATTAAATCCCTTATAAATTCCCCTTCCCCCGTATTAATATATCTATACAATAAAAACCCCAAATTTTATTATCCCCACCCCCGGCTAAATTATAGCCGTATGTCAATGATATACAGGGGATTCAAGGTTTATCTGAAACCTTGTGAATAACCCTATCGGTGTGACCTCGGGATTAATTAACCACCCGGGTTAATTAATAACCTAACTAAACCCTCCCCACGCACAAATATTGAAATTTAATTAACATCTGGTTAATTAACAATCTAATCACCCTGTAGCCAATCAAACTGCCCCAGATATATTTAAATCAACGTTTATTATTTATTGGGCCCCGCGCCACAACCCTGAGCCACCTCCGACCTCCGCCAATCGTCAAATCTCAACCCTCGCATTCGACGGCTGAGATCTATATCGCGACCCCCTTCGCTGTTGTACTTTAACGTCTAGGAGATGGGCAGTATTGCGCCTGTACTGCGAACGCGTGGCACATTCCCGCCATGCTCGCTGCCTCTCTACCTCAAACCACTCTGGCCCATAAGCAATGCGAGCCGATACTGCTTACCGCCCTCCCGCTGACCCCACCTGCTGACGCCATCGCCACGTCACCTCCATGTCACCATTTCGTACCCTCCGCTATGCGACAACATGTCCCGCCACGATGATGTCATCTAACCAAAAAGCACTAAAGGCCCCATGAAAGCCAAATTTTGTTAAAAATCGTGAAACTGTCATTTTCACCCATTGCTACTGTGGACCTATTTGCATGCGAATTACGTCCAGTTCATTGCTCAAAGCTTACAGTCTGCCACCCGACCAACAAAGTTCAACATCCTGCTCTCCAGCTCGTCTTGCAACTTGAAAAGTACACAGTTCACCTTTAAAGTCAGGTATTTACCTCAATTCTCTTCCCGAACCCTGTAAATTTCAGTTTTCGCTTGTAAATTTTCCCAAGGAGCCAAATTCAAGTTAAATTCAGCCTGCTGCCTTCACACAAATATACCCAGGACTACTGTTTCTCCCATTTTCTTCCTTGAAGCCTGAAAGTCCTATTTAAAAATACAAAAACCAAAAACGGAAGCTCCCATAACCCTGAATGTCACGCCCCTCAATGCACCTCATAAGGACCAGAATTGGTTGCCTTTGGTCGACAGAGATTTTCAAATCAAAGAGTTAACTGGAGACATGAACCACCTCCAGGCATTTTGCCGAGTTAGAAATAGTCATCTGAGAAACTCTGACTTCTATGGAATATGAGAATCTAATCTTCCTAGGTATTACCTCCCCTCAGTCAATGCATTCCTGAATATTATCCACCATTGCTGTGCCAACTATGACCCTATCACCAAAGCAATCATAACCCCATACCAAACTGTACTCTTCTACATAATTGTCGAATCTATCAATGAGATGTTACACTTCCATCCCACTCAGCCTCTGTCTCCTCTTTCCATGGGATTCTTGCTTGAGGAAGGTTCTAAATTGCCCCAATCAGAGATAACTCGTATTGCACGAATGTTCATGAGGCCAGAGCGCCAGCCCCAAGGCCCACCTCCATATTTGCATGTCTGGTTCAATGAAATAGGACAACTCTTAGTTGATATGATATCCTTCATCTTGGGTTTTAAAACCAGTGAGTTTGTTGATGAGACCACCTTATTTTTGCTGTCAATATTTACCCCAGGACAGCCCCCTGCTGTCAAGTATGACTATGCAACCTTTATTGCTAACAAAATCAATGAGCAGTTCATAAGTTTGGATAGAGAAGGAGTCTTTAAGTACACCTCATTCATCTACCACCTTTTCTTATATTATCAGCCAGACAACTTTTTATTTCCCATCAGAAAATTAGATTCCAAAGGAGAAAGGAGGTCTGTGATCTTTTGGACCTCAGTCTTCCACAATGTACATGAATCCCCTTATAGATATTGTGAATTTATTGACCTGTTCATATATCCAACCACCACTTTATTGGTAGCAGCTCCTCCTCATAGGCTCTCTCCTGATATAAAGAGGATTTTACAGCTTTCCAGACAATACGATAGGTGACTGGTTCCTATACTAGAATCACATTGAAATCAGGATATATGGGTGTGAACTGTGCCCCTACAAACTACCCAAATTTGTGCCTATGAGACTATTTGCACTGGAATACTTTAGGAAGCTTACCAATGCAGATTTAACCCATTTTTCCAATGCAAAGAAAAAGGCACGACTGAGAATTAAAACCTAATTAGGCCCTTTTGTCTTCAATAAAAGGGAGGCATGGGAAGATGTTGATAGGATATTGGGGGAAGAACTTGAGTTGAAGAAAAGTTTCTGGTGGGTACCATATGACCCAAATAGCTTTATAAGTGATAGGAAAGTAAGAAACAGGCTATCAACTTATGTACACCATGGAATCCCTAATTTTGAACAATATGCTAATCAAGATGATTGGGTAGAGGGTACATTAGTAGAACAAATTACTGAGAAAGAAAAGATGGAGAGGGCTATGAAAGACCTTGAAAAAGCTCTTGACCTGGACTCTTTTGGACAAGTATCCTTCAATCTACCTCCACAAGTAGGAATTGACACATCCTCTGTTGGAACTTCTCAATAGCCTGTTCAAGAAGCCAGGACAGGGATCTCAAAGGGCAAGGAAGTAGCAGAAACAGATCAACGAGAAATGATAGAACAACAAGAGCAAATTCCTCCGGTACAAACAAAAGCAGCAGAGGTACCTGCATTACAGACTCCTCTAAATGAGGAAAAGGGCAAGAAAATAGACAGAGAAGAGGCCATACCCATCCTTGGACCGGCAGAGCAGCCGGGTGCAAAGAGACAAAGATTAAATCCTCACTTTGAAGAGGAAATATTTGAGGAAACAATGGACAGTTTGAGAGGGGAAAAGATATCCAGCCAACAGACATCCTCAGTGGTAGGCATATCAACTAGCTCACACAGGAAAGAGCTAGAGAGACAACATAGAGTGGAAGTTTCATCTACTCGACCTCAAAGCAAGTAGGCCTCTGATATCAAAAGAACATTCACGGAGATTAAAGCTAGAAATGACCCAATAAGGGTACAACTTTACAACCAATATCTTAAGATTGCTCCCACAAATCAGCAAAGGTTGATGTCTACTTATGACATCAAGGAGGGCAAGATAATCATGAGTTATTTCAAGCCCAAAGTGTAGCAACCACAATCAACAGCTGACTACATTAGGACAAATCTGGAGGTCATGGCCAAGGATATTGATCCTATGGACCAGATCGAGCTGCACAAATAGACTTGAGACATGGTATACTCCACACTAGCTGATAAAGCTATGCTAGCTCACAGATTGCAAAACTCATTGGAGAACACCTCTGCTCAGCTAGATTTGGAGAAAGCCTCTTCTCTTGCTAAAGACAACAAGATAAAATCTTTGGAGGAGATTATCATTGAGCTAGGACATCACCCAAAGGATGCCAAGGGCATCAAGGCATTAATGAAGAAGAAAGAGGAAGATATTGCTGCCCTGAGGAAGCAGCTGAAATTGCCTCCTTCTATGCATCCTCAGACAACAGAAGTGGTCCAGCAGAAGTTAGAGGAAGAAATGATGGAGCTGCTCATGAAGCTCAATGAAAAGTTAAATGATACTGAGCAAGCATTGGAGATAGCGCCGAAAGAGAAGTAGGGAGATTCAACCTCCCAACCACCTAAAGAAATCCCTACAGTCACAACTTCCAGTTCAACAGTTGTAACAACACTGCCTCCCACTGTTCCAACACCTACAACAGAAATAACTACAGGTACATCAGCAGCAGTAGCTACAACAACAGCAGGCAGTAGTATTGGCATGACCACAGAGGAATTAATAAAATCCATGGAGGAATTAAAACTCCAAGTGTCAGAATTGGAAGAGGCCAAAGAGAAATTGGCAAAGTTAGAAATAAGTTATGAAAAATCTAAGATGACTGTAGCAGAAAAGACAAGAGAGGTTAAAGCATTAGAAAATAAGGTGAAAGCATTGGAAAAGGACCTCTCTTTGGACGAACCTCTGGGAGAAATCAAAGGCATTTTGTTGGCTAACATTAATCAATCCATTAGTAATGTGTGGAGATCTATTTAGATTATTTATGAGCAGATTGACTTGATAGTAGCAACCCAAGTGGAAATTAAAAAAACTAGAGCTTTATTGGAACACATGCTTGAACAAGCTAACAGACTAATACATTCTTTGAATACCAAGACCAGTGAATAATTGGAGGCACTGCAAATCAGAGACAGGATAGGCACCATTCTGCATATCAAGAAAGTTCTAACTATGAGAACTCTGATGCAAAATATGGAAAGGAGATGCCAAGACATGTAGGTGGAGATTGATTCTTTTATAAAGAGATTTGCAGTTTTGCATGAAAAGGGTTTGCCAAGTCTGTTGGGGAGTAATGAACGCCTAATGAGACAAGTTGAGTACATGCACAAGTTGAATAAACATGGTGCTGATCAAGTAAATGCATCATCAAGTACTTCAGCAGAAAGGGCATTCCCATCTGGCCATGCCCTCTACAACAACTTGGAAAATCTATTTTATATTGAGCATGAAGTGAAACATTTGTTCACCATTCAATCCAATTTCTTCAGGTACACAGAGACTGATGAGACTTTGAGAAAGCTGCAAAGACATAAACTACCAGAATCAGACTGGTGGCAAGATATGTTGGGAATCTTATGAACTTATCTTTGGTATCTTGGGTGAATTCAAGGTTTTGTACCATGCTGTAGAGAAAAGAAATAAATAAAGGTCAGAGAAATACAGGCGTATCAAATCAGAATTAAAGACACCTAAATAGACCAAAGTGGCCAGCACCAAGTATTAATGGAATACAGCTGCAGATCAACTCACAGAACTACCTCCAACACATCTAACCAACTCAGAGCAGCCAGCACATCATCATTTATTTCTTCATTTATTTATGCCCTGTTTTAGAGACTATCTGTCTCTATCTATGTAAAAGAAGCATTAAATTGTTAACAAATATTATTTCTATCAGATATTTTGTATGATATATTGACATTTTTGTATAAATACCCCCCCAATCGAAGTATTTGGGGTTGGTTGGTTGCTGGTGAATGTTCATAGTTTTGACTGTAATACTGAACATTTTTGGAAATAAAAAGCTGTTGGAACCAATTTTGTCTAGCTTGCTGAATGAGGAATTTGATGCTAAGGGCCATGTCACAAAATTCTTGAGTCATCTTATGGATCAATAAGTCCTTCTAACTCGTGTTTTACAGTTTCTATGTTTACTATATCATATATGTTTCATGATCTAAATAATAGAGAAGAAGAATAACTCAGAAATTGCTTGTTTGCACTCTGTGTTTAGTCTCTGTTATTTTCAATGTTTTCTTCAGAATTAGAATAAACAACGAATTCTTAACTGCTCTTGTTTCCTGTGATTCTTCCATATTGAATATTAGCTAAGGAGTTCTTAGCTTCTCCTTAGCAGTAATCATCCATTTTCCCTCTGTCTACATGATGAAGGATTCTTAATTGCCCTTCACCCATTGACTCCATTCCATATGATTTCAGCCTATAAATTGTTCCATATTTGAGTACCTTGCTCTGTGATAAATCCTCTGATAAGAAACCTAACCCATGAATCCATCCCACTTTGACTCCATCATGCCCAATGGACTGATATGTTCCAGTTTTACCTCACCATGCTATTGAGTCCCCTCCTTCCAACCAAACTCAAAACAAAACCCTTGTACTTCATAACTAGCCTAATATACCTCAAAACAAAGCTAAATTATAAAGAGAGAGCCCTCTCTGGATGCAAATTTGCAAGAACCTGAATCTAAAAGATTGGTCTGTGGTTACCTCAGTTGTATTCCCTTTCCTACAACGTTGGGGAAAAACCTGAGTGATAACATCATTGGCGACTCTGCTGGGGATCGAACAATTGTTTGTTGTTGCGGTTTATTTTTGAGAGCTACAGATGGATCCTGAAATTAGCCAAGTAGCCTTTGAAACTACTTTTGCTATGAAATTGCAGGAGTAAATAAAAGCTGCTTCAGTCTATCTCCACTCTAGTTTTAGGCTTTGAACAGTTGTCTCAAATACTTGATCAGTCCCTTGTTTCAATAGATCTTCAGGAAAATTCAAAACTCCCATATTTTAAACTTCTTAGAAAGATACTATTAAAATTTGTATCCTTCAAATATTTCAAGGAAAACCAAAAAATATATTCAGAAGCTAGCTCCAAAGAAGAAGATCCGTTACACAAGATCAAATCCAGGTCCAAATCCCCCACCTGTGTTTCAAAATCCTAATCTGATTCCCAAAAACCTTAGAAGCCAGCAGAACCTTATCCAATCTGAGCTTACTCATGGAAAAGCACCATCCCTTTCTACCATTACCATTGCTTCTCCTAGTTCACCATCAGCACTTCAAACCATCTTTCCCACTCCCCCATTCGCAGCACATATTTCAACTGGTATCCCTTCTCTTCCGGTTGTTGCACTTTTCTCTGCAAATATGGCAAACCGATATGCTCCCCTGCAATTGTCTGCAAATCCAGGGGCTATGCCTCAAGATTATCAAAGCAAAATCACTTATTTTGATTGTACTAGTACTTACATAGCTCAACAACACACCAAGAAAATGATGGATTATTTTGAAAACTATGAGATCGATGATGATGATGTAAGAATGAAAGTCTTTTTCCAAAGCTTAACTGGAGATGTTAGAACCTTGTTTAGAGCACTCCCTGCAAACACTATCAATGATTCAGAGGCTCTTTATCAGACCTTCTTAAACAAATGGGAAAAGAAAAAAGACCCTCTCCACGTTTTATTAGAATATGAAAACTTAAAGAGAGGTCCACAAGAAACTGTTCAAGATTATTGCACCAGATTTAACAATGTATACAATGTTATTCCTCAGAATCTCAGTGTTGGCATTATGGCACAGGTTTGGAGCTATGGCACAAGTGTTGTCCTTGATGGCAACCTTCTTTGGTATCAGATCTCAGTTCAGGCACTCAGAAAGTAGAAAAAGACATATACGC
>APFE031572976.1:0-13901 GCA_000404065.3 Pinus taeda
TACCTCTCATCTGATCAATGAGCAGGGAAATGAAGTTAGGGACCATATTAGTACCGATGGACGCATCGTTGTATCTACTGTACACCCTACGCTAGGATGACCTCCATTGATCTGGGATCAATGATACTGGTTTGGGACTAGTGGTAGGAGTTGTACCATACTATGACACTGACTTTGGGTCGGTTGAGACTGGTCTGGGACCAGTGGTATGCACTCTGAGATTGACTTTGAGTCAGTGGAGGATGATATTGGTCTGGGACCAGTGGAGTTGTACTCACTATGACGCTAACTTTGGGTTGGTTGACACTAGTCTGGGACCAGTGGTACATACTCTGAGACTGACTTTGAGTTAGTATGATACATCCTCGATCATTTCTTCTTCTTCATAATTCGGACAAAAGCAGAGCAGAATAGAACAAAGCAGAGCAGCGCATAATAGAGCAGAGCCATATAGATCAGTACAGGGTAGAACAAGACAAAGCAGAACAGGCAGAATAGAGCAGAGCAGGGCAAGGGTTAGGCTGTACAGGGCAGTGCATTGATGGATGAATAGTAATGACCGATAGACAGATTGCAGATGAAGTTCTCCCTTGTTGAGAGGGAGTGTTAAAATTGGTAACTAGGGAAAAACTTCGTGTGGGTCATCTTATTCATGGCTGATAATATTTTTATTAGATTCCTCTCGTCGAGAGGTGTAGGATTGATATAAAGATCATCCGATTCTGATAAGTATTCATGGAGATATGAATTTATTTTGATTATGGAATTATTATCAAGCCGACCTACAACTCATGTAGGCTCAGAAACCCAACAGTTGCATCTATTCAAACACCAACGTTGTTTTTAAATACAAGAGGACTTTTCCTCATTTGGAATCACTCATCTCGTCACATCTCTCTCTCTCTACTGCGCAGAAAAGAGTCTCTTCTCCACTGCGCAGAAAAGGGTCTCTCCCTCACACATGTGAAGCCGGAAGCTGCTGAAACTGAAGCTGCAACTGCAGAAGTAAAGATTGACTTGCGTGGACTAGAAGATCTCCTCATCTGAACTGCATTGTAGGTTCATCTGAACCTCCTCTGAAAGCTACAACTTTTGGTGGTGGAATCAAGTCAATCCGACGGACGGTTTGCATGATATTGACTGCCCTAGTTTGATGCCGGAAGTTGCCGAAACTGAAGCTACAACTGCAGAAGTAAAGTTTGACCTGCGTGGACTAGAAGATCTCCTCATCTGAACTGCACTGTAGGTACATCTGAACCTCCTTTGAAAGCCGCAACTTTTGGTGGTGGAATCAAGTTGATCCGACGATCGGTTTGTGAGATATCAACTGCCCTAGTTTGATGATGAAGCCACTAATGCTGATGCTGCTAATCTAGGGTTTGCTACTGCTGATATGAATTAGATTTATTGTACTATTTCTCTCTGCTGAATTATTGATGATAAAGGAAGATTTGATCAAAGGGTTTCCCCACACATTGTGGGGTTTGTCCCTGGCTAGCCGCCACATCTTGTGTCTCTTGTCTTGGCTTGTTTTCTGTCGATCGTTTAATGTTCTATCTGCACTTTACTTTATGTACATGTGATTGCTAATCTGTGGAATATAATAAGAAAAAGACGTAAACTGTTATAAGCATAGAACATACCATAACTTAACACAATCACTCCTCAAGATTGCCAAACATCAAAGAGGAAGGCACAAGGAGATTGATAATATACTTTAGTGATGAGCGACTTGCACTAGACCCCAAGAAAACCTTACGACCTTGATAGATCAAGTCTTAAAATCCCACAACCAACCAAGGAAAAAAGACAGAAAACTTTATTAAAATTATGTGACAAATTATGTGTGATTTTCAAGCTATAAAAATTCAAATTATAATGTTAAAACCCTCCAAATAAGATTTGTTTCAGATCAGCGGTATACGACCCTCTTGGAGGCTTACGGCTAGGATGAACAAGGTCTCTAGGCCTCGCATCTAGCCCTCAAAATAATCGTCT
Source organism: Pinus taeda (assembly GCA_000404065.3). Classification (NCBI taxonomy): domain Eukaryota; kingdom Viridiplantae; phylum Streptophyta; class Pinopsida; order Pinales; family Pinaceae; genus Pinus; species Pinus taeda. The sequence goes on from APFE031572976.1 coordinate 1,999, forward strand.
AATGATCAAATCCAAGGATAGTTAGTCCCAAGCCAAAAACAAGTGATTGAACCCTTTAAAATGATAAGTATAGGCCTGCAAAACGACAAGGGTTAACTTATTAAATCAGAGGCAATAAATATAAACCCCAAGAGGTCTGTGGATAGGCTAATCAAGCCCTAATAGGCTTGCGGCTAGGCCTAAAATGGTCAAAAAAGGCTAGCGGCTAGGTAGAGGAAGGAGAATAATCGAAACTTGAGTAAAAAAATATGTCTACAAGGCAGCAAAATCAAACCCAAGTTAGATTTTAAAGGGAAATGTTTCAAAAATAATTTACACAAATAATTTACAAAATTTTCAAGCTCAAACCCTTGCAAAAAAAATTGAATTTTGAAGTGAGAACAAGTGCTTGAATCCTAGCGGCTTCCTTAGAAATTCTTTGTTGAAGAGATGAAACCACAAAAGAGTAGATTGAACCCCTTGAAAGGCCTAGAAGAGGCCTCATACCCTTATGCCCTGAAAAGAAGGTAGATGACCCTAAAAAATATGAGACATTGAGCCTAAACCCAAGCCGTGTAGGCTAGGTGAGGGATATAATCCTCAAGAACTGATTTCTTCCTTGATCCCTTTGAATATCCACCTGTGAAATGAGTTCAAGAAGAAACCTTAGACGTCTTCTTCAGATCTGCAAGAAAACAAAGCTAAAAACCCCAATGGCTATATACAAAAATGGAGAAATATGTACAAGGGTTAGAGGAAATTATTTACAAAGTTTACTATGATTATGGCTCTTATATGCAGATTTATTTAGTTAATGCACAAATAAATTAAAATAGATGAGAGAAATAATTTTATAGGTGAGCAATGGCCAAGATCTTTGCAAAACCAATCATTAGATGAGCCTTGAAATTTAACAAAGTGGGCTCTTAAGCTTTCTTGTCTTGGGAGTTGGTTGGTCCAACCAAAGGCTTCCCTTCACACCCAAGATTTGAATACCATCATAATCAAGTTATTAGATCAATAGAGGCATAGTTAACATAATAATTCTCAAAATCTACGGATACTTGCTAGATAAATTGAATTAAAATGCTTCTGTAAAACCCAATAACTAATGTAAGATATCTATGCAAATAGTTAATCCAACATCTGGCTAATGAATAATAACTTGTAAAATTTAAATTCAGTAGATTATTAAGAACATGATTACGAAAAATATTAGCACAAGAAGTAGAAAAGGAACACCACTGTGAATAAACCCCAAAGACTTCTTTATTATTCCATAAAAATATTAAATACAAGAAAAGCTTGACTTGGAGCTTGATTACAAATTTTTCATGATCTTCTAATGATCAATGAGGAGAAAATAAATTCATTATATAAAAAAAATGAGAGTATGAGACCCCTCCAAGTGGAAAAATGGCTAGTTCCCTTCATCCATGGCTTGATACCTGTCAAAATAACTCAATATCCTGATTACTGCTGCACAAATCTCTAGAAAAATTCGAATTCCTTGATTGCTGAGCTATATGGATCAAGCTTTGTATTCTGGGTGGTTTTGGAGCACTGAAGAATCTTGAAAAAATATAATTCTCGAAATTCCCTCATTCAAAATAACCACCTTGACCAAAAAACTCGATTTCCTTGAGAAAATATTTCTTTCTGGCCCAACGAATTTTTGAGTGGGATTTTCTGCCTTGGAAATGAGTCCTTTCTTATTTTTGACTTGATTCCTTTTTTGAAAAAGGAGCTCATTACTTTTTATAATTTTTCCACTCGGAGAGAATTTAAATATCTCTCATTTTATTTTTTGACTAATTTTTGGGTTAATATTTTGTCCATTTTTTGCCAGAAAATAAATTAAATGACTTTAGAGGGGATTAAACATATTTTTCACCCTCAAAGTGGGTCTAAAAAATATTTTGGCGATGAGGTCTATTTATGATTACATGAAAATCCCATATAGAAGGGGAATTTTGACAATAAAAAAATAGACCTCTAGACTCAACCAAATTCTGCAGCACTTGACATATGATCTAGTATGATAATTTACATAGATTCGATAACACTAGGACTACACCTGAGACCTTACTATGAAGCCCCACTCTAGATTTGGGGTATGTGTGGGAGAAAAACTCTACTAATTATTTGTAGTTGAAAAACACAAATAATTAGCGGAGTAAAAAAAAACTCCCTAGAGTGAAACTCTCTAGCAAAAATCTTAGGCTACTTAGATGTTTTACATGGCTTCATAGACATACTAGAATCATTTTTACAATAATGGCCCATAGGGCTACAAAATTTGGGATTACAATAAATCTGGAAGTTGTATGATGATGATGACTTTGAAAAATTTCCTACTATTGACATGTACTTTGCATCTTGGGGTGGTTGACACCTGGTTGAAAATTCCTACACTCTAAAGGAATCCCTACTGCAACAAATTTGAATCTACTTCACCTACTTGATTTTGAAATTACATTCACAAGTTATTCTTCTGAATACTAAAGCAAATTACTTTTGCAACCTACACTAATTAAATATTTGATCTCATGAAACAAAAAACAGAGCAAAGAACAAGATACAGAGGACACACTTATTTTTGGACACAAAAGTCCATGGAAAAACCCAATGCAGGAAAACCGGTGCAGCAATTTTGAGGGTTTTATTATTATGTAGGAGAAATATCTGAATACAAATCGAGGATGCTCATCTAGCAATCCTTTATAGAGAAAATACTGGCGGAAAATCTGAGTGAGTTTTACCTCACTTCACCCGACAAAATTCTGGCTGATGCAGGACAAGACTGGCTAACCCTGGCTATTTCTATGTCACCTCTTCTGCCCTCTGTGTCAGCTTTCCCAGCTGTTCTGGCAGTTCCCGACAGTTCCGGCTTCTGCCCTCTGTGTCAACTTTGTCGGATTTTCTGGCAGTTCTGGCGTCTGCCCTTTGCGTCAACTTTCCCAACTGTTCTGACAGTTCCCAACAGTTTTGGTTGTTACCAGCAGTTCCGACTGTTCCAACAATTCTCGGCAGTTTCATATCTTCATGGCAGTTTCGGCTTCTGCGTGACAGGCAACTTTTCTGCTCTGCTAGTTCTCTCCACCTCTCTGTCTGTATTCTCTAGAAAGTCCTCCTCTCGGATTCTCACTGCCCCTCTGCTGCAGAATGATCATTTAATTCGAAATCCTTAGCAAACCCTGCCCTAGGAATCAAATTCTTGATCAATTCGTTCTCTTGGTGTGCGTTTCCAAATGAACCCCAAGCCTCCATTTTATACCTTTCCTGTTGAGTCTTCAATGGCCGAGATTAAATCTCTAATCGACGGCTAGGATTAAAACATGACTTGATTCGCCTTCTAGACCATTCTCACCCATATTTTGATTAATACCCATTAAAATTTAATTTTCCTAAGTTTAGACTTAGGAACCCCATTAAAAAGATTAATTATTTTAATAAAATACAATACGGTTGGAATTTCGCCAAACTGTATCTGGGCTCTTTAGAACTCAGTTGCCTTAGCCTCTCCACCAGTTTTCAAGGCTAGAGCACGTTCGATGCTACCAAAAACTAGCAACAATGCCCAACTGCATGCTGCTATGCTTTTGAAGCATCTCCCTTTCTGCATTGTTGCTGCCACCAACACTGTGCTGTTGCTGCTACTGTACTGTTAACAATGACATTGCCACTACCACTGCTGCATCTGTACTAGATCTCCCTCTCAAATGCTGCATTTGCTATGTTGCTAACACTGCCACTGCTAACACTGCATTCGTACTGCAACTCAGTTGTTGAGAGAAGCAACTGAAAAACATCCAAAATTAGTTGAACTTAACTGTGTTCAACATAATACAATGAATGTTGGAATCTGATTGCTGCTGATTCTGACCGTTTGAATCTTCTGCGCTGCTGTTGACTCCTGCACTGTGCCAACTGCACTGCTACCAACCTTGCTCTGCGCTGATCAGTCTCTGGTCCCAAGCTACTGCATCTGTCCTCCAAACAATCCACTGCATCATCTGACACTAAGTCCATCTAGCTACTACTGAAACTTGGGCTCCCATAGCAAGGAATTGATTTAGGAGGTGGACTCCTCAAGGATCCTGCCCACATGTAGACCTCCCGACTATAACTCAATATTGCCCCATCTCCCTCTTGGAGATGCGTGGGCACTCATGGCATACTCTTCCTCGTTAATCTTCACGGCTGCAACCTTAGGATCATGCTTCTCGTCCTTATCCTTTTGCTTCAAAGGACACTAAGAGGCAAAGTGACCCAACTCGTCACATCTGAAACATTCCACCTTTGAAATGTCCTTCTTCCGCTTCTGCTTCTACTATCCCTTCGATGCTAGAGCTGCTTTTTCCTCCTCCTTCGTCTTTGAGCCACTCCCACTACTGCCACTGAGGTTGACCTTCACTAGGTCCCTCCTTAACTCCTCCTGTTGAAGAGCCGCCCACATCTCCTCCCATGAAGGTATTTTTTCTCTGCCCAATATGCTTTGGACGAAAACTAGCCATTCATTTGAGACTCCATTCAGAGTTATCCTGACCATCGCGGTTGGTTGAAGAGTGGACCCCACTGCAGCAAGCTAGTCTCTAGTGTCCTGAAGACGTTGAAGATAGAGGTTCACCCCTTCTCCCTTCTTCATCAAAGTCCACTGCAATTTCTGCTCCAAATACATCTTTTGTTGTTTGAAAGAGCCTTCATATAGAGAAGACAAGGCTTCCCACATCTCCTGGGCTGTATCCTTTCCCTGCAAGTGTGAATCCACATGATTTCGAACTCTGTCGAGAATTAGCCTCGTTGCCTTCGCCTGCTCGGCCTTATATTTCTTCTTCTGATCGTTGTCAGTAGGAACAACCACAACACTTTTGACGCAGGCCTCGAGATCGTATTCCTCCAAAACAACTAAGATTTTGGTCCCATATGACATAGTTGGAGGCTCTGTCCAACCTCTCCTGATCTTTGAGCCCATGTGATGCCATCTCACCCAACTGTCAAACTGTCTCCTCTATTCATTGCTTAGCATAACTGCCTAGCAAGTGAGAAATTCAAACTTTCTGGTTGAAAGTTCTTTGAGGAGAAAATTCCCCTACTATGTGTCTTTGTTCTTTTCCAGTGGATTTCTGCCCGTGCAGAAACTGCGCACTTCTAGTACTGTGCTGAGGCTCTGCGTCACTCCCTTGCCTCTACAAGCTCACAATTTGGAGATTGTACCTCTCTGTCGACTCACTCAGAGAGAGATTTGATCAGATTAGCTTCTCGGCAAGGACTGTGTAATCCCTCCAAGGGGATTTGAACTACTGCCAATTGCAAGTTTTGGCTTCACTATTCAACACTGGATCTACTCTTCTTGTTTCCAAATCAACCCTCTGCTGCCATGTGAAAATTCCTACACTCTGAAGGAACCCGTACCGCAGCAAATTTGAATCTACTTCACCTACTTGATTTTTAAATTATATTCATCAAGTTATTCTTTTGAATACTGAAGCAAATTACTTCTGCAACCTACACTAATTAAATATTGATCTCATGAAACAGAAAACAGAGCAAAGAACAAGATACATAAGACACTTATTTTTGGACACAATAGTCCCCGGAAAAACCCAATGCGGGAAAACCAGTGCAGCAATTTTGAGGGTTTGATTATTATGCAGGAGAAATATCTGAATACAAATCAGGGATGCTCATCTAGCAATCTTTTACAGAGAAAATACTAGTGGAAAATCTGAGTGAGTTTTACCTCACTTCACCTGGTAGAATTCCGGCTGATTCGGGACAAGACTGGCTAACCCTGGCTATTTTTGCGTCACCTCTTCTGCTTTTGCATCAGCTTTCACGGCTATTTCGGCAGTTCTTGGCAGTTCCGGCTGTTCCCGAAAGTTCCGGCATTTTCCCTTTGCGTCAGCTTTTCCGGCTGTTCCGACAGTTCCCGGCAGTTGCAGTTGTTCCTAGCAGTTCCGGCTGTTCCCGACAGTTTCGAGTTGTGCCCTCTGCGTCAGCTTTCCCGGCAGTTCCGATTGTTCCTGGCAGTTTTAGCTTCTGCGTGACAAGCAACTTTTTTGCTTTGCTGGCTCTCTCCGCTTCTCTGTTTGTATTATTTGGAAAGTCCTTCTCCTGGATTCTCACTGCCCCTTTGTTGCAGAATGATCACTTAATTCGAAATCCTTAGCAAACCCTGCCCTAGGAATCGAATCTTTGATCAATTTGTTCTCCCAGTGTGTGTTTCCAAATGAACCCCAAGCCTCCATTTAATACTTTTCTTGTTGAGTTTTCAACGACCGAGATTAAGTCTCTAATCAATGACTAAGATTAAAACATGAATTGATTTGCCTTCTAGGTCATTCTCACCCATATTTTGATTAATACCCATTAATATTTTATTTTTCCTAAGTTTAGACTTAGTAACCCCATTAAAAATATTAATTATTTTAATAAAATACAAGGAATTTCACCAAACAATTTCAGGGTTCTTTAGAACTCATGTGCCTTAGCCTCTCCACCAAGTTTCAAGGCTAGAGCACCTTGGATGCTACCAAAAACTAACAACCTGTGTGGTCAATAGGTCCATAATATGATGCTATGTAATCAGTGTTCCCTCTTCAAGGGGATTTTCAGTCATTCCAGTTTCTTCATATAAACATCAACAACCAGTTCAATATCAGAAATGTAACCATGGTGGATCTCAGTTCTTTTATCAAACACAACAACATCCATGGCTTCTCTCAGAAGCGAACATCAACAACTATCAATAGACAATAGTAGACCTTAGCAGCGGCTTGTCACAAAAGCAATCATTGGCAACCATAATAATAGTCTAGTAGACAATAAGTGGTTTCTCACAGAGGCGAATGTCAGCGTCCATAGTCGAATCCAATAGATAATAAGTCGATTCTCATAGAAGCAGGCATCAACAACCATAGTAGAATCCAACAAACCATAATAGAATCCAACAGATAACAATAGACTTCAATGGATAGATCAACGAACCAATCAGTGAATCAACCAAGTCAACATCAGAGTCTTGCAGCTTCTTCAAATCATTCATCAGGGAGTTGTCGATGGACCTGTAGTCAATTGTGCCAAAGATATCACCACGTTCATGCCTCAAAAGCAACTCCCTCTTACACATAAGTCCTCTACATAGCAGAAAAAACACAAGCTCATCTTTAGCATATCTAGATCAACATCGGTCTTCAAAACTTCTAGCTACCTTTATGGAAATGTGCTTCAATTAGACTTGATCTTTTCTGCTCCCTTTGAGTACAAAGCTCATCAATTTGTTCTTCCATATATTTCCAACAATTGCCACATCTTTGCAGTCTCCATTATGTACTTGCAAACCTCACTAGGAGGCTATGGAAGAACAAGTACAACCAAACAAGCCAAGAGTCTCATAATGAAATAATTAATATAGAAACAATCAAGATAATACTTATCTTTTGGGAGTGTGTCAACTCCCTCTTGATCTTAGCCTTCTTAGATTGAGTCAAAGAGTCCACATCATCAAGGAGTCCATGCTATCTTCAAAGAGTCCACATCATCAAGTAGTCCACATCATCGAGGAATCCACATCATCATTAACTGTGAAAATTCCTAGATCTAACAATCTCAGGAATTCTACTGCAACCAACTGAATCTACTTCACCTAGATTGTAAATTACATTACAAACTTACTTAAGATTTTTTCTTGAAATATTGAAGCAAATTACTGAAGTAGCCTACACCAAATTAAGTATGATTGTGAAATATAGAAATTGAGCAAGGAAATACAAACACATAGAACATTGTTATTTTTGGACAAATGTCCCTGGAAAAACCCAATGCGGGAAAATGGTGCAGCAACTCTAAGGGTTTATTATTATTAAGCAGTAGCAAATTCTGATTACATCTCTGAATACCTCACAGGGTTATTCAGTTACAAAGAGAGACACTGACAAAAGCTTTGTGAGATAACCTCACAATATCATTGAGAAAATGTCCCCGCTGATCCCGTTGCTGTATGAGGTGCCCTTGGCAGGCCCTATGCTGTCTCTGCGCTACTTCTATGCTGTCCCAACGTCAACCATCTCAGGCATAGCGTCACCCAATTGTGGAATCAATCAGTAGCCCAGAGTCATTGCTCTCAACCTCCCGGTCTCACACCTCAGCTTCCGACTGTTGAAACTGACTCTCTGCTCTGATTTTCGACTTTTTATCTCTCCCTTTGCGCTGCCTCTGCGTGGCCGTGCTAGCCCAACGTCAGCCTCTGTGTGAGAGTTGCTGGATCACTATCTGCCTCTCTCTGTTGATGATTCTCCGACTAAGAATCTCTTTCTCTGGAAGCCGCTCTCTCTGCCCCTCAACTGCAAGAAATCTCCTCAATCGAATTTTCCTCCTGAGAACTTCTCACTTCAGAAAATCAATTTCTTGATCTCTTTTGGTGTATTTCCAAATGACCCTCAAGCCCCTTCTTATATCTTCTTGTTGGACAACCAACGATCTAGATTAACTCCTAATCAAAGGCTCAGATCGATTTGACTTGATCTCCGTCTTTATCTAGAAGATTCACGCACAATTAGATTAATACCCATTAATATTTTAATTTTCTAAGTTTATTTAGGAACTCCATTAAAAACAGTGGAATTTCCCAAAACGGTTTCTGCATTCTTTGGAATGCATATGCCCAAGCCTCTCTACAAAATTTGAGGCTTAGAGCACATCCGATGCTACCCCAAATCAACACTCCCTCTTAGCGAGGAATGTGCTCTAGCAATATACTACCGCTGCATACTGCTCTGACTCTGAAGCATCGCCCTCTACGCTGCTGATGTCTGACATGCTATCCACCAACTACCGCGTTGTTGCTGCAATTGTACTGCTGCCTTTGACACTGCCACTGCCAATGCTACATGTGTACTAGAACTCCCTCTCAAACGCTGCATCTGCTATGTCACTGGCACTGCCACTGCTAACATTGCATCCGTACTGCAACTCAGTGGCTGAGAGAAGCAACTAAAAACACCAAAAACTGGACAAGTATCCAGTGGATACACCTCGGTGATGAAATCCTGGTTGCTACTAGTCCCACGTTGTCTTTTGAAGCCACTGTGCAGCTGAAGCTCTGTACTATGCCTCCACGCACTGCTGCCTCTCTGCTCTGTGCTGCTCATGTTCTGGCGCTACTAACTACTGCATCTGTCAAATCAACACTCCATGGCACCAACTAAAAACTCCCCCATCCCGCTACTACTGATCATGGGCTCCCGTAGTAAGGTTATGATCCAAGAGGTGGGCTCCTCAAGGATTTTGCCTATCTTTAGCTCTATTGAACTATAGTTGTATATCAGCCCACCTCCCTCCTAGAGGTATCTTGGCTGTCATGGCGAACTCCTCCTCTTGTTCAATCTTTGCTGTTGCAACCTTAAGATCGTGCTTCTCATCCTTGTCCTTTTTCTTCAAAGGACACTGTGATGCATAGTGGCCCATCTCGCTACCTCTGAAACACTTCACCTTGGAGAAGTCCTTCTTTCGTCTTTGTTGCCCCTGTTGCCCCTTCGATGTGAGGGCTGTGTTATCCTCCTCCTCTACTTTGGGCTTCGACCCACTACTACTGCTGCTTCCATCAAATTTTACCTCGACCAGGTCTATCCTTAGCTCTTCTTGTTTTAGAGCTACCCACATCTCATCCCAATTTGGCAATGCTGCTCTGCTCAGGATACTCTGAACAAAGACTTGCCATTCAACCGAGACAAAATTTAGGGCCAGTCTCACTAACTTCGAATCTTGAGGTGTATGCCCCGCCGCTGACAACTCATCATGGGTCTCCTTCAGCTTTGTGAGGAATGGATCCACACATTCTCCCTTTTGCATCTGCGCAGATCTCAGCTTGTGTTCCAAGTACATCTTTCGCTGCTCGGAAGATCCCTGATACAACGTGGCCAAGGCATGCGACATCTCCTTAGCAGTCCCTTTGCTAGCAACGTGACACACCACGTGATCCTTGACTCAATCCAGGATCATCCTCTTGGCCTTCACCATCTCAGCTCTGTACTTCTTTAGCTGATCTGCATCCGCAGGTTTAGCTACCACACTATCAACATACATCTTGAGGGCATGCTCATTTAGAAGGAAAGACATTTTAGCCTTCTGTTGAGGCCTCGAAAATCGCTGCAACAACATTGGGGAAACCACCCGGTCCGGACCTTAGTACAGCTCCTTTTCTGTTTGGTATAGTGGCTCTGACTGGGGATAATGGGACCAGTTTCCCAGAAATAGATAAAGTGGGATGAGTGAATGTTTTATAAGTAACACTAGTGATAGGCGAAAGACTAATACTTTTAACAAAATATAAATAAATGGAACTATCCCGGGAATCTATTTAAGCTCTAAAGCGTAGCTTTTGATGCTCTATATCTGAAAGATAAACATATAGATGTCTGTATCCTTAAGACATAGATATTGAATTATTTATGATTGCTGTGCTTAAATAGTTAAGCGCAACGATTTAAAGCGATATTACTACACTTTACACATCTATATCATTAACATATACATGATTGAAAGTAAAGGCATATCATATAAACATCCAATAGTGGAATGAACAAGATTAGCCGTTATAGCGCATGCATACAATTAACGATAGCAAGATAATAACATAACAATTCATATACAAAGAATGACTTCAGACAAAGATAAAAGTACCATTTGAGCTGTAGGCTGATCTCAAATATCAATCGTTATGTATGGCTTTTCCTTTAACACATAAGCATTCCTCAATCAACGACAATAGTGCACAATTGAATCAAGCAATTTCTCCATTAAAGTGAAAGCAACTGGCCGAGTTTCATAAAAGAATAAAGGCTGAAGCACAATAGTGCAAACTTCAGTCTGTTAAGTCTATTACAGAATTTTTACAACCCTTTCTAAAGACATGAAAGGGTCTATAAATACTAAACTAATCTAAATATTTACAAAACAGAAATGCTAATTAATCTGATATCAATAACTTCTTGTTGCTATTTCCACTGGTGATCTGAGGAGCTGGAGGATGACTCAATCTGTCGGCTGTTTATCTTTGAACCTGAGTTGATTGATGGCAAGCATTGGCTCGATCTCAGGAGGTTTGTTGATCCGTGAACTGAGCTGGGCGGCAAAGGTGGCATCTTGAATGTCGGGGATCATACATTGAACGACATCAGTTAAGCATTTGAGGGCGGCTCTTTGTTCATGAGGCTTGATAAGGAAATGCCAATATGTTTCTATGCTTAAACTGTTAACCCCGGCGATTAACCTTCCTCTGTTTTCTAACTTTGGATAACATGTTTGTTCCAATGTATTTGCTGTAGTTACCTTTCCGAGTGTACACTGGGAAACTATGTTTGCTATGTAGAGTGTATCATTAACTAGATCAATCAAATTGTTAGAAGTCAATTTGCACCTTGAAGCTGCCCTTTCTGCCTTCAACACCTGTGCATGCCACTCTGTGAATAATATGTCCTTATGAACCTCAAGTATTCTTGGAAAATTGGAGTCTTTTCCCGACTTTGAATCTTGCCATTCAAGGTGTGCTGTGATAGCTTCATCGGCTTGATTCAATTCATCTCTTGCCTTTTCTACCTTCTCATTCACAGTTGAGTTGTAGTTAACTCACAGAGTGGTTCCGCTTGAGAGAGGTATTGAGCCAATAGTTTAACTTGTGCTATAAGCGCATTGTTGATTAACGTTGCCTCTTTTCTAAATTCCATTATCTGCGAGTCTCCTTTAACATTATCCAGCTGTGCTGTAATCTTGGCGATATGCTCATCCTTGGTTTTTAATAATTGCTCATTCGCCGCTTTTAATTGCTCCAAAGCCTCCTTCAACTCATTATGTTTCTGGATTGCTGCCTGATTGATGTTTTGTTTCTCCTCCTCCCATTGCTTAGCCAATTGGCTATTTATTTG
>APFE031572983.1:0-28458 GCA_000404065.3 Pinus taeda
CCACTCATGATTGACAATACCTCTGCAATAAAGTTGGCCAAGAATCCAAAGTTTCATGATCGTACAAAGCATATCAATACTAAATATCATTTGATCCGACATCATGTTGAGGCCAAAACAATCCATCTCCGCCATTGTTCCACAAATGAGCAAGTTGCAAATGTTGACACCTAATCCGAAACAGATGGGTGAACTGGACAGTCATCCAGAAGATGAACTGATCCGTCATATTTATGTATATAAATGTATGTTACCTAATGAATAATATAATCAGTTTTCTCTCGCTCATTCATTCTGGAGTTACCCTGGCCTGACAAAAACATGTTCCAAAGTTCAGGAACTTGAATACTAAACAAGATACTGGTTACACATCTTATTTTGAGGGTGCCCGTGGTGTTGGAGGTGCAAAGCCCGGCCATGAATAACAATCTAGCAAGGAAGATGAGGGTATCCGATGCTAAAGATTTGGGAACAAACCTGGAGCAGAGGGCATGTTCCCACCTTGAACAACTGGGCAAAAGTCATAGGGTGGAAACATATGAACCAATGAAAATGTAAGTATTTGATAATTTCTTCTTATTAATTTCTTTTAGTCAAAACTGACATAATTCAAGTTTAAACCATAATTTGTAATGTTAGAATACCTATAAGATGATAGTTCCAAATGTAGAAATGAGCCAATATTCATTTGATAAAGTGGTCAATAAATCTGGAAAAGGGCATTATTTTTTTATTATGGTTTAGGAACTCGTCCTGATTTATAGGTAGTCTCCTAATTTTTAGGAACTAGAGCATGCATGCACAAGAAGAAACTTGTTGGGGTTCCTTTGATTAAGGCACTAATCAAGGAACCCTTTCTTGCGATTATTTTTAACAAGACTTTGGCCATGGCTTCATTTAGGTTTGACACAAGAGGTTGACAAAATGAGGTTATCATTCGGAAATAGACTAATGGTTAACTTTATAACCAATCAGCTTCTCTTAAATGGATTCTGTACGTGGATTTATTTTTCCTGAGGGTCCCTCTTTTTAACTAATTACCGCTGGTCCCACTTAACTTTTGCTTATAAGCGAGCACTTTGATCTGCACCGTCGATTTCACCTTTCCAGATCCAATAGCTATCACATCATATTGTGCACCAAGTAGCCATTTGATCATCACCGTTGATTGACCCCACTTGATCCAATGATCATCGTGCAATCTCACCCGGACTCTAGCACGGTCGTTATCAAATTGAGAGCACGTGAGAAAAGGTGGTTTCGCATGCTACATGTTGTGGGCTAAGGCTAATCACGTGGACTCAGAACAATACTACTTACTACTTTTTAAGCGTGGGAGATATCGCTTCACGCTCATCAAAGACAACCCTTGTGCTTATTACTTAACTTTAAGAAAGGAGATTTAAGTAAATGACTGTGATTTATAAATAAAATGTTTAAATAGAGGAAAATACCCTATGAAGTCTTTGAACGCCAATACATAGATATAGATGACCTTTTACACCAGGATTAATGTGAAACACCACTCTTCATCATTTATTCAATAAAATGTAAATTATAGAGTCTTGGCCCTCTTGGCCTGATTACAATAGTTTCCTGACTTCTGTTCTATCTCAAACCCTATCTATGTCACTCAAAACTCTCGCTTACACACTCTGCTCTCAATCATACAATCCCTCTCATTACATTCTTTTTCTCTTTTATGAATCAAATCCTATCCTAACTGCATAACAACTCAATCCCTATTTTAATCATTCTAACAATTAAATCTCTATTCTCAAGCTTTGTTACACACCTATACTAACAACTTATCTCTTAGTCTAAAAATAATACAATATTCCAATTATTACAATAATGAAGTATAGGTCATTTTCAAGAGGTCAAACGCTCTCTACTAAAACTAACTTTGACCACTCAGGTCAATGAAATTCATCCCATTTTAGCCACAACATGTGAACATACAATCGCATTGTTGGCTAAGTTTGGATGCTCCTCCATCAGACTCCCCAGGAAGAAAATAATCATCCCTCATACTTTCAGGGTTTACTCCATACTTCTACAACTCTGCTGTTGTTAAGCAACTAGCATCCTCCACTGGTTGTCCCTTCCATTTGACTAGGTACTGAAAATAAACCTGTCCTCTGGTTCTTTTGGATACTCTTTTCTCCAAAACAACTTCCACTTCTTTCTTGACCTTCTTTGGCATTTGTTCTTCCCAGTTTAAAGTTTGAACTTCATCTTCTGTAGGTTCCTTCTATAGCTCTATCTCTATCTCTTTGTATGGATACAAATATGCAACATTAGGAATAGGTGATTTTCCAATTCCTTCTGGCAATTCAATTTCATATGCATTAGTTGTAAACTTCCTCACAATTAGCATGGTCCTATCTTTTTCATATTTAGTTTATTGTAATTCCCAACACGAAATATTTCCTTTCTCAAGAATACCATCACTAGATCTCCCACTTGGAATTCCTTTTCTCTCCTCTTCATATCAGCTTTCTGTTTGTATTTTTCATTGCTTTCCTATAATCTTTCTTTGACATCTTCTTCTCGTATATACATCTGCTCTGTGAACTCTTCAACTTTTGCACTTCTTGTCTCTTGTTTACCCAAATTTCCGAGTTCATATACACCTCTTGGATTTATTCCAAAACAAATCTGAAATGGACTCATTCCAGTACTTCGGTTTAGAGTGTCAATATAAGAAAACTCAGCTTAAGCAAGTGCTAAATCCCACTGCTTAGGATTTTTATACACTAAACTTCTCAATATGTTTCCCAAGCTTTTGTTTACTACTTTGGTCTATCCATCTGTTTGATGGTGATATGCTAAACAAAAACTAAGGTTGGCACCTAGTTTCTTCCAAAGAGTTCTCTAGAAATGCCAAACAAACTTTGTATTCCTATCAGACACAATATTTATAAGCAATCCATGTAACCTTACAATTTCTGAAAAAAATAGATTAGCAATATGTGTTGCATCACTAGTCTTTTTACATGCAATAAAATGTGCCATCTTGGAAAATCTATCTACTACAACATAAATGGAATCATTCCCTCTTTGAGTTCTAGGTAACCCTAAAACAAAATCCATACTAACTGCATCAAATGATCTATCTAGTATTGGCAATGGCTGGTACAATCCTGTATTTTGGCTTTTCCTGTTAGCATGTTGACATATCCTACACTTCTCAACAAATATCTTAACATCAGTTTGCATCCTTGGCGAATAGTAAAAGGAATTTACCTGAGCAAGGGTTTTTTCTTGTCTAAAGTGACTAGATAATTCTCCGTTGTGTTTCTCCTTGATTATGTTTTCTGTCATATAACATTTCAAAATACACAATTTGTTATCTTTACACAATAAACCTCCTTGGATAAGATAGTCTAACCATTGAATTTTGTTATGAATTGTTGGATTTTGTACAACTGCATAAATATCTTTGAATTCTACATCATCTTTATACATATCAACCATTTCTTCAAGTCCTACAATGCTAACTCTTAATTCTTGTACAATGAAACTTACCCTACTTAAAGCATCATCAACTTGTTCAACTTACCACTTGTGCGTTTATTCACAAAAGTGAAACTCTGTAAAAACTCTACCCACTTGGCATGTTTCTAGTTCAAATTTGGTTGGTTGTTTATGAACTACAATGCATGATTTTCAGAATATAATACAAACTCCTTTGGTAGAAGATAATGTCTCCATTTTTCAAAGCTTGCAGAATAGCATAGAACTCTTTATCATAATAATAATACTTCTTCTTAGCTTCATTTAGTTTCTCACTAAAGTAAGCTATCAGTCTTTGTTCCTAACTCAAAATTTCTCCAATTGCAACTCCACTAGCATCAGTTTCAACTTGAAAAAAATTCTTAAAATCATGTAAAGCTAAAATTTTTTTCTCTATGATTTTCTTCTTTAGCAACTTAAAATTTATGTTTGTTGCTTCTATCCACTTGAATGGATGATTAGTTTCTTTGATTGTCTCAATAATTGGTGCATAAATCTGACTAAAAGCTCTGATAAATTTTATATAAAAACTTGCAAGACCATGAAAGCTTCTTATGTCAAATATGTTTCTTGGAGTAGGCCAATCCAAAATTTCTTGGACTTTCTCTGGATCCATTTTCAAGCCTTCTTTAGAAACTACAAATCCCAAATAGATTAATTCTTCTTTCATGTAACTACATTTCTTCAGATTTATCAATAATTTCTCTTTCTGCAGAGTTTTTAAAACCAACTTTAGATGCTCCAGGTTTTCTTCTTTACTTCTACTGAAAACTAAAATATCATCAAGGTAAACAATAACAAACTTGCCTGCATATTCCTTCAAGACTTCATTCATTAATATCATGAATGTGCTAGGTGCATTAGTGAGTCCAAAAGGCATCACTAACCACTCATATAGACCACTATTTGTTTTAAATGCCATCTTCCATTCATCTCCTTCTCTAATTCTTATTTGACGATATCCACTCTTTAGATCTATCTTAGTAAAATACTTTGACCCACTCAAACAATCCATCATATCATCCATGTGTGGTAAATGAAATCTATGCCTTACAAAAATCTTGTTTATGGCTCTGGAATTTGTACACATACACCATTCACCTCCTTTCTTTGGATTGAGTATTGTTGGTACAGAACATGGACTGAGACTCTATATGATCAATCCGTTATTCATTAGTTCTTGCACTTGTCTTTCAAATTTTGCATTCCCTTGAGGATTTAATCTGTATGTTGCTTTATTTGGAAAACTTGCTCTAGGTATTAGATCAATATCATGACTAATACTCCTAATTGGTGGTAATGCATTTGGTAACTCATCCACAATAATATTAGCACAATCATTCAACATAGTTTTGATTTCTTGAGGTAAATCATCTAAGTTTGTGGAAGTTAAAATTACCTTAGGTCTCCCTATGACAACAAAATGCATTTCTTCTCCTTTTCCAACCTCTTTCAATATCTTCTTTCCACTCATTAGCATAACATTGTTTCCAGGTGCCTCTTTGCATGCTTCATCCTTCAATGGCAATAGTGTGTGTTTATTTCCATCCTTCTCCAAAGTGTAAGTATTCCTTCTCCCATCATGAATATATTTTCGATCAAACAGCCAAGGTCTTCCCATCAACACATGGCATACATCCATTGGCATTACATCACATAATACCACATCCTTATAAGTACCAATCTGTGTCTCTACCTTTCATTGTTCTGTCACAATAAGCTGATGTCCATTCTGCAGCCATGACACTTTGTAAAGAGTAGGGCCTGTTGTTTTCACTAATCCTAGCTTGTGCACCATTTCTATAGAAACAAGATTATTAGTGCTTCCACTATCAATTATTGCAACATTTTCCCTTGGACTTGCATGTAGTTCTGAATAAACCCTTTCTCTGAGCTGGTTCTCCTCTCTCTTTCTCTAACTTAAGAAATACCCTTTTCAACAGCAATGATTCTCCTACTCCAGGTGATTCTTCTTTGTCTGCAATTTCAGGTTTTTCTTCCTTTGCCTCAGCCAAACTCACATTCCTCTAACTTGTTTCTTTATTATGAGGACATTCCCATGATCCATGTCCCCATTCTGCACACGTATAACACCAAATTTCTCTTCCTCAACCCCTTCCTCTGGGTGCAAATCTTCCTCTATTAAAGTCTCCTCTCTGTGGTGGTATACTAATTGAACTTCCTGCTTCACTTTGATGGTGCTAAAATCTTGGTCTAGTAGTTCCTCTACCTCTTGTTGAACTCTTTCCTCTGTTCCTTTGATTTTGTTTCCTCAACATATTCTCTTCTACCTTTGAGGCTACTTGATAGACATCTTCAATTGTCTTCGGACTCAGCAAGCTGATTTCATCCTATATATCATACCTTAAGCCATTGATATACATGGCTACCTTCTCTTCATCATCCTTGCTCTCATATTCAACTTGTAAAACTCTTCTGTGTACTCTTTGACAATCATGCCATTTTGTCTGAAGTTTTGCAATTGTCTAAAAATATTTAACTCATAATCTTTTGGCAAAAATTTGGCTTTCAATTTACTTCCATTTTATCCCATTGTTTGATCTTGGGCTTCCCTTTTCCTGCTCTGGATGTTTGTAATTCATCCCACCAGATAGCTACATGACCCTTCAATCTAGTAACTACAAATTTCACCTTCGTTTTGTCATCAACATCCTCCTCATAGTCAAAATACTTGTCTAATGAACTGATCTAGTCCATCAACTCTTCTACATTAAGATTCCAATCATACAAAGGTATCTCCATCTTTGGTCTTTCACTTTCTTTGGCCAACACCTTTATAACTTTGTAGCTTCACTTTCAACCTCTTCTTCTTCCTCAGAATATTCCTCTATCGCACTGCCATCTCCTTCATCAGTTGCTCTCCTCTGAGCAGTCTCCATTGTCTCCATCCTTGTACGCAGACTCTGGATCTCATCCAGTAGAAATGCATTCGCTACAGGTCTCCCTCGACTTATGCCAACTCCTCTCCTTGGTGGCATGTTTGTTGTTGCAAAACTTAATCTCTATGCTTTGATACAAAATGATGCAGGAGGTTGATGAAATGAGGTTATCATCGGGAAATAGACTAATCGTTAACTTTATAACCAATCAGCTTCTCTTAAATAGATTTTGTACGTGGCTTTCTTTTTCTTGAGGGTCCCTCTTTTTAACTAATTACCACGGGTCCCACTTAACCTTTCCTTATAAGTGAGCGCTTTGATCTACACCATCGATTTCACCTTTCTAGATACAATGACTATAGCATCATATCATGCTTCAACTATTCTTTCGATCATCACTATTGATTGACCCCGCTTCATCCAACGATGATCGCACAATCTCGCGCCGACTCTATCATGGTTGTTGTCAAATTGAGAGCATACGAGAAAAGTTGTTTTGGCATGCTACATGTCGAGCACTAAGGCTAATCACATAGACTAGGAACAATACTACTTACCACCTTTTAAGCACGCAAGATACCACTTCATGCAAATCAAATACAACCCACGTGCTTTTTACTTAAATTTAAGAAAGGCACTTTAAGTAAGGTTTATCACTTTAGCCCCAATATTAACCTTAAACATGAATCATCAGAAATTAACGACGAAACACATAAACAACTCTGATTTATAAATAAAACGTTTAAACAAAGGAAAATACCCGATGAAGTCTTTGAATGCCGACACATAGATATAAATGGTCTTTTACACCAGGATTAACGCGTAATGCCACTCTTCATCCTTTATTCAATAAAATGTAAATTACTGAGTCTTGGCCCTCTCAGCCCGAGTACAACAATTTCCTAACCTTTGTTCTATCTCAAACCCTATCTCTATCACTCAAAACTCTCGTTTACACACTTTTCTCTCAATCATCCATTCCCTTTGATTGCATTCTTTTTATGTTTTATCAATTGAATCCTATCCTAACTGCATAACAACTCAGTCCCTATTTTAATCAATCTAACAACTAAATCTTTATTCTCAAGCTCTGTTACACACCTATACTAAAAACTTATCTCTTAGTATAAAAATAATACAATATTACAATTATTACAATAATGAAGTAAAGATCATTTTCGATGGACCCTCTCTACCAAAATTGACTTTGACCACTTAGGTCAATGAAATTCATCTCATTTTAGCCACAACATCTGAACATACAATCACATTGCTGGCTAAGTTCGAATGCTCGTGCATCAAGTTTGGAACCAAAGAGACATTTTTGAGCCATGAAAGCTAGATCTCCAATTGAGACACCATTATTGCTCTCCTTTTTTGCTTCATCTTTTGTTATCAAAGGTTGATTTGATGCATTTACATTCTCTTCTACATCAAATCCATGCTTTTCCGGTAGTTATTTTTACTTATATGACCAATAGGAATCTTCCTAAAGGGCCTTCAAAAAACGCGTGAGCTCAAAAAGTTGGGATTTGGAGAGGAACTTGGGCAGAACTTGGTCCCTCATTTTTGCTCTATTTTTTGTGTGGAATAATGCCCTCATCAATGCTCTACAAATATGAATGAGTTTAGCACTATGAACATGAGTGAAATGACCATGAGTAGGGAATCTCGAGCCTCAAAAGACCTAGGGCAGATCTTGAAACAATACCAACTAGCTTCTAGTCCAATGTTAGAAATGTTCCCATTTAGCTTTCAACCTAGGAATCTACTCCTAGAGTCTATAAGGAATTTCCACATTACTGGTCTATACAACCATTCAGATGAAATACAACATGCATGTTTCAATTTTCAACAGAGAATGTCTAGTGGAAAGTTTTCCTAGTTCACATCCAAATTTTACAAAACATCATAAAAAATAACATTGCCACACAAAAAGTACCAAGTTGCAAACTTAAATCACATTGATGGAGTAGGAGCATGTGTTGGCCCTAGCTTGGGTAGTGCATCCTGGTGATGACTAATGGTCATGGCTTGGAAATATATCCTTCTCTAAAATGGATTTTATATGGTAATGCACATACCATGCTACTTTGCTTGTTGCACTTGTTTCTTAGGATCTGAAATCCTTGAAATGTTTCCCCTATATGTTTTGGAATTCATTATTGAATCTTGTTAGATGAAGAATTGTTTGCACCTTCCAATATAATCCTCAAGATGTCTCTTATTTTAAACTCTAATACGAGGAAGTGAAGACAATTGAAGGAGCAGTACCAGTCTACAAAAATGGGGTAGCAGATTAGAGAATTGTTGTTCAAATTTTCACCATCTAGTGTCGTCTATTCTAAACTTGTTTCACAATAATTTTTAGTTGTATTCACATAGATATCCAACCTTCCTCTAGGATACTATGCATTAGAATTTAAAATCTATCTAATTAACATGACACGCTAAGGATTTCATGACACACTAAGTGGTTCCATCCATTCATGTTTGATTATGGTTGGACATGGCTTTCATATAGAGAAAATACTAACATCCAATTGCTAAACGTTTTGGCCTTGCACCCATCATCAATTCCATTGTTGTTTCTCTCTACTTTGCTCCCAATTGGTGTGTGAATTGCATCCAAAATCCAATGAAATAAAATTGCAACTGCTCCACGTCACAACTAGCAAAAGCTCATGTGTGGATTTTTCTCTGGTGTCTTTACGTAACGAGGCTCTTCAATGAATTCTTTCAGTTCTAGAAGTGCATGGTAGCACATCACATATAGTTCACAAGTTCTCCATGTTTCTAGACTTAGACAATGCAACAATATCTTCCTTTATTTGAGTAGCTCACATGGAGATAGATAGCCTGCACAAATTTCAAAGGGATATCATCATAGAACCATCTTTCTGTCCCTCTAGGAAGATCATCTCTCATTCATTATTTACCTTCACAACATTCATACTCATCTTCTCACTTTATTTCTCAATTCTTAGTCTGGGGCTGAGGAGAAATGGTTGTTGATGTTGTTTTCATCACATTCTTGTACCTTAATTTCGAGTGACAAGGGAGTAGTGATACACTCACAATCGTTTCACTCACAAGCTCCTCTACCTTGATCTAAGAGTAGTAAGCCTAATCAAGGCTATCATCATCATGACAATTGCGATTTGTTATCTTAAATGGGATGAGCACTTCTACCACAGTTAACTTGATGTTCACCACAAAATGAATCTATCAATGTTCACTATCAAATGAAAGGTGACTTTGAGCACAAGATAAGTGGGATTGTTAATAACATCTAGCACTTGAGGATCAATGGAAACTCGATTAGAAAGAAGACATCAATGATGAAATCTAGTTTTAATTAGAGTTTGATTGAACTTGTTGGTTTACTTGGTTAAACAGCCATGTTACAATTTTTATTTTTTTGCTAGTCAAATGTTATTTAAAAAAATATTTTAATGGATTTTTAAAACATTTCTAAAAAATTGTGAAACTAAAGTCTCATTTACTAAGGTTTTATGGGTTTTAGAAATCTCCCAAGTTACAAAAGTTTTTGAAAAAAAAGTTTTGTTGTTTGTGAATTCTATATGTCATCTTTACAAATGAAGTATTTATATTGTTTGGTTATTATGTGTAGCATATTTTGTTGGGGACTAACTCCTCACATGTTCCACCTGGGTTTGGTAATGGTTCCAGTGTACCAGCTAGTCTTGGCCCAGAATAATCTATTGATCTCTCTAAGTAAGTTCCAAATGGAACCAGTTACCCAAATCCCAATGTCAAACTGACTCCAAGGGGGCAACGAAATGTTGATTTCATAATTCCATAGTAGTTGAGGCCTATCAAAGGAAGCATGAGGTTTCAGCCCATGTATCATTTTCATTTATAAGATTCTTTCACAGCTCTAAAATTTGTTCATGTTTCAGGATATCTACTTTAGTAAATTTGTTCAAGGAGGTAGCTTTAACTAATTTTATGAAATAGGATACATTATTTTGTTCTCATAAGAATTTCCAATGTTTGGGGTGATGATTTGGATATTTTCTCAAAGCATTTCTCACTACACAAGTCTGTTTTCAGATTCAGTTTTCAAATTATCTTCCATATTTTCTAAAATTGTTGTGGTTGTACTAATAGTGGAAATGTAGACTAAATTGTTAGAGGAAGGTTTGCCACTATGTATGGCATTGTGACATTGCTATGTGGATTTTTCTTGCAAACATTTATCATTTGACTTTTTATAAATGGGTAGGTTGTGCTCAGGGTGATAATGTTCCTACTCCTTTTATGACATTTAACCAGACTGGATTTCCATCAGAGATTCTTCGAGGTAAGATTCTCTAATTTCTCATGCTTTCGATTATATCTGAGAAATTTGTAGGTTAATTGTGTCTCTTCTCTCCTATGGGTGAGTATTATATATCTTGGCTTCTACAATTGTTATTAGCAACTCTATTTTTATTTGATTGACATCCCAGTTACTTGTTAACTAGGATAACAAGTTACAATCCACGATGTGTTTGGTTTCAAAATCACTTGTTTGTTATCCCTTGTACTTGTTGCAGGTACAATATTTTCTCCAGAGAAGAGCATATGTTGTGGGTTTTACTGTCACACAACAGAAACACTTCTCCTTACTCTGCTACTCGGCCTTCATGTAGTTGGGCCTTGTTTGCTGGGGGATCATTGTCTGAGGGTAGATTTCATGTCATAAGACGGGTTCATGACTGCCAATGTTTTTGGGCCAACCATATATTTTGTGAAGAATCCCAATGATTTCGTCACAGTTGCTTCAACAACCAACCATGAACATTGGAAATGCTTCTTCTTTGTTACCAATATGTTCAACTTTGTGATGTTTTTTAATAGACTGATTGATGGGATTGCATTTAGATTATACAGGCTAATTTGTGATACAAACTTTACAATATTGTTTCACATGTTCGGTTTTTGAGCTATAAAATACAGGATTCTCCTCCCCCACTCTAATACAGGCACAATCATGGCCTATTTCTATGCAAAATCAAGACATAGTAGCCATTGCCAAAATAGGTTCTAGGAAAACATTAGGTTATATTTTACTTGCATTTATTCATCTTTGAAGCCATTGTAACAACATTTAGATGGGCCACAATACTTGTTTTGGCACCAACGTGAGAGCTTGAAACTCAAATACAAGAGGAAGTGATGCCATCATGATGCCACCCAAAATGTTGGCAATCTTTTCAAACTGCTATCATTCAATCATTTATACATATTTACCTTCTTTGATATTCCACTTTGCACTTTGTTCCCTCCAGTACACTAAAAATGGGTGTTTTCACATCTCACACATTTATGCTCTTTCATGCATTCCCAATGCAACCATGATGTCGCAGTTCTGTTCCTTTTCCATGATATCTTTATCTAGAAGACCACCTTTTCGCACATCATGAAGTCCATGTCGTCATACAAACAAACATATTCCAATTTGAACCAAGGAATAAAATATTAATTCATCTTACCTCAGAAATCTTTATATCTAGAGGTAATTCCCATACCATACCCATTTCCAAGAAGGAATTATGCCCCTTCCTTTGGAACTGAGTGCAACCCTTGCACAATTCACAAATAATGAGGTTCTAATTCCTTTCACACATATTTTATTTCAGAATACCAACAAGAATTGGAGTTACCAAAACCATCAGGTGAAATGTTCAGCGAGAGCACAAGATGCCAGACTTTCTAGAAAAACAATTTAATAATGGAATTGTAAAATGCCAATGCATTCCTATACATATTTTGCAATGGATTTCAACCCATTCAATGCATTTTCAACATCAGTCTCCTTCCAGGCATTAAATTACATACAAGGCAATTTCCTAGCCAACACACATCTATTGGATGATCCTTTTTCTTCTTTTTTTTTCTGGGCAAAGGCTAAACTATTTGTATTAAAAGAAAGAAAAATATATACAAGAGGTCGAAACCTATGAAAGCGTATGAACAACTCTCTGACAAGAGATCCAAACCATAACTGGTAAAAACATTAACAATCTACCGTGTCTCAAAAACCATTAACAGTCTACAGTAATGGACAAAATAGCCTGTAAATGACTGAATCTTAAACTTATGCTAACAAGACAAATTACATGCTGACCAGACAAACCAGAAGTTGACAAGTTGGATCCAAGATTCCTGAAGGGAGAGAGAAGCTGATGAGAGGACACGCGTCCAACCACTGAACAGATGGCACCGACAGAGCGAAGGTGGCGGAGGATATACGTCCGAGGACTAGTATCAGGCTGAATGAAGGTGGCAAGCCGAGCGCGTAGCGAGCAGGTGCCAAGACACCCGTACCCAAAACCATAGCCGAACAGACCTCCGAAGGTCATCGAACCAGAGCAAAATGCCAAAAAACAGAGTAGATACCCCTTACTCCTTACTGGTTTCAGCAGCCACCTTGTCTTCTTCTGCCTTCTGCTTGGCAGCTTGCTGCTCAGCTTGCCATTCCTCTTCCTCTCTCTCAGGATCTGGCAGAAATTCGATTTCCATGCCGCATGGAATATCTTCCAGACGCAGAAATCCTAGAGGGAGAACAGGATACAGCCTTGCGCCAAACAAATGCACAGGCTTCTTATCTTCCTCAGGTAACTTCTTGTCCGCAGAACTGGTAATGTCCATATCAATTAGGCTGCAAATTTCCCTTATGGCTTCGTTCTGTTCCTTAGACTGAATGTCAGTGCTGTCTTCTTCTGGCTGGCTCTGCGAGGAGGGCTGATAGGAGCTATCCTCCTGGCTGCCACTCTGAGGTGTTTTGTTGGAGCTGTGCTCCTGCACCTCACAGATGCCCTTACCCTTACCCTCAGCATCATATTCCTCTGTGAAGACCACCGTAATTAAAGCTGAGACAATAGGTCGATTGGTGCGCTGGATGTAACGAAAAGTCACCATCTGAACCGAATTATCCGTGTCTAAGTCAGAATCACCATTGCCCGGGGAGCTGGGTGAAGCAACGGCCAGCGAGGATACCTTCGAGGGCCATGAACACCCCTGCCTCCATGCTTCCTGCCCCTACGCGGCGAAGCATAACCCCTAATTGGCATTTTAAGCCGGCCGAAATGAAACAAGGAATTCTAGATAAGGCTATCAGAGAAGAAAAGAGACAGAGGGGGCCAGATTTTACTCTGAGCCTTGCCTCTGAAACGAGCCTGTGTCACCTTGACACTCCTATTCTCAACCTAGAAACCCACATTCTCCTGCAAAGCAGAGCCGAAGTTCTTTGCTTGTTCAGACAGGCTCCTCCCACTTAAATCTCTGTTCCTAAGCATACTGGCGGCAACTACCTTAATGGCTTGGTAGCTTGGGCTGTAAGAATGGCATTGAATGCAATAGCAGATGTATTTAATGGCCTTCATTAAACACCAGTCCTTCTGGCCCGAGGGCGCCGCGTGACGGTCACGTGGCAATCTTCATGCTGCGTGTCACCCGCATCCGGGTATTGGATGATCCTTTTTCATATACATTTCTATTATCAAAAAACATCAAAAGTAAAAGTTAATCAAGTCTTGAACCACATCTTCTCCAACATAGCTCACAGGGAAATTATACTTCATGAAATTCAAGTTCTATGCTTAAAACTTTATTGCAAAGATCTGAAATTGACTATCCTCTCTGAGTCCATCTCACATTTCCAAGACAGATATGTATAGTTGGAACACTAAGCATCCTTTAAATATTTTCCTCTCATCCTTCTAATATAGGGGTTTCTCTTTTTGTATGATAGTATTTCATCTCAGAATTCCTAGCTTTGAAATCATGCCCCTCTCCACATTAAGTCTTTACTTCAGGCTCTTGTGCCCATTTCATATACACGAAGATTTCAACTGATTCAAAATGGTTATGATATTCATCTAATCCATTTCATTGCGTTTTTCTATTTGATACCAACACCATCAATTTAGGAGTTCTACTCTCATTATACCAGGGTAATTCTATACAGAAAACCCCCTTGAATTCCCAAATGAATCCATCTTCTATCTTGGTTTGTAATAAATATTCCTCATGCCTACAACTTACTGGGGTTCTTAATATGAACTATAATATGCAAATCATAACCCATTTCTACTTGACTATCATTCCTATAGATGGAGATATAGACAAACTAAAGGTAGATCCTTATACAAAATCCCAACATTTGCTAAGATAGAAAACAACTAAGATGTGAGAAATGATTGGCTGATTGCTTTGTATGATGATTAGCAATCATGATTTCTTGGTTGGCAGCCTTTCCATATCCTACTCACTCTACTCTCTCTATTATGTTGGAGGTTATCATGGCCCTCTTTGATCTCACTAATCTAGTATGTCAAGGGTTGGTTCAACTCAACAATAGCTCAATTTCTCCTTGGTTGCAACTATCCAATTTTTCTGCTACTCACCTTGTTAATGGAGGTTGATGTTCTGTTCGATTTATACCTCCCTCACCTTCTTCTTTGAGTACCCCATTGACCCGGATAACATTGTATTAATTTCCTCCAAATTTCTAGTCTTTTATTTGCATTATGAGATGTTAGATTGCACCTACCCTACTTCTCTGTCTTTAGCTGAGCAATTGGGTTAGTGTTTTCTCATTCTAGGGTACTTGGGAGACTCCAAGATATTCTTGACGCTTATAATATTTGAGGATGTTTCTATTGACCTTTCTACCTCTCTGAGTTTCTTGCTTGGGAATATTAGGAATCTCATCGAAGGATATGAAGTGATTTCCTTCTTTCCCATGATTGTCTATCTTATATTTTTCATTATGTTCCTTTTTTTTTAGGGCATGTGTTAGACATGTGTTTGAGGATACAATGTAGAGAATGTTTTGGATATGATTAATTTGTTGTTCGATATCCTTCAGGCACCTGCCCCATCAACTTTGAAAATGTTTCTAGTAGGGATTCCTATGGTTTTTAATATTTTGATTCTTTCACCTCATGGTTATTTTGGGAAAGAAAATGTTTTAGGAATGCTAGACAAGACATTAGTGGATAGGTAAACAATTTTTTTATAATTGCATTGTTCATTCCATGATATCCTCTCTTTATTTTTTGATTATATTTTTAACGTTTCTTTTGATTTTGGTTTGTCTTTTAATTATGAAATTGAAGATACTTGGTACTATGTACATTTAAAGAAATTCTAAAACTTGAAGATGAATTTAATATTACACGATATTAATTGAAATCCTTTTAGTTTTTTTGTGTTAAAATATTTTCAAGGCTATCAAAAAAAATTACTTTCATGTTGTTATTTGGGCATAGGTTGTCTATATGCTTAGCCAAGTTCATGCATTAGAGAATGAAATGTTGTTGCAAATAAAATGAGAATGATTAGAAATCTCACCTAACATTATTTGTTTTAAAAAGTTATCTACAACCTGAGCTTTTTAGCATGTAACTTAGATGACATGATTGTGCCTAAGCTTTCTCTAAAGGTTGAATACTAAGTTATTAAGGTGTTATTTTGTACTTTTTTTATATAGGTCATTAGGCCACATAGTGGCCACTATTTCCCAACTAAAGAAAACGTGTTCAAGTTGTTGCTTTATGGCGGAAAATGGAATTGACATTGCTAATGTTGAGGTATATGTCATATAAATATTTTATAGTCTATTTTAGTTTATATTCAAGTATTCATTGCATTTCATGTCTTATACTTTGCATTGTATCTTCTTTCATTTTTAGGAGAGGAACTCAGTATTGATGGTAAGAAGAAGGAATTGAAGAAAGAGGAGAGTGATTACACTGGAGCGACAAATGTAAAAAGAGAGAGAAGAGAACCGATCTAGTGATACCCTTAGAGACAATATCGTGCATAAGACACGCACATAGAGACTGATGATCAAGTCTTTAGAGTTCATGAATTCACTTGCAATGTCTTGACAAGATAGTGATAATGTTTTGAAGTGATAAAACAATATTTCGTGTGTAAAATGTAATCCAACCAATATTAAATTGGAAACTCATCTTGTAATACTTGACAATTTATATAATATAATTTATGTGGTTGAAATTATTTATATTTGCACATGATATTATATAATATTGTAATTAACATATGTAACTTTTCATTTTCATATTAGATAAACATGCACATTGTATGCTATTTTTTTTTTTTTTTTTTTTTTTTTTTTTTTTTTTTTTTTTTTTTTTTTTTTTTTTTTTTTTTTAATTTAGTCACAAAATCATTCTAATTAATTATGTTGATTAATAATGAACACAAAATCAATCTGGAACTACTAAATTAGTTGTTTGTATTGATTAATGATGAATAAAAATACAATTAATATGTGACTAAATTAGTCGTTTATAGTCGTTATTAATGAAATCAAAATGAAATAAATAGAAACTACTAAATCAGTCATCTATATAGTGAATATGAAACTACCTAAAAGATATAAATGACTACTGCAAATGATAAATTTGTGATTCTAAATGACAGCTAAATTTTGCATATATATGACTACTAGTAGTTAATTTACAGTATCTTATAGCATGACCAAAATTTAGTCATATTTATTTGGTCATTAATTGGTTTCAAATGATGACTAAAATTTGTGTTATATGGCTATTAGTAGCTAATTTATAGTATCTTATAACACAACCAACATTTTAGTCATATTTTTTTTGTCATTAATTTGTTTTCTTGGGTAAACATATAGTAATATATTTTGTTGTATATTTGGTCATTAATTGAAGTAATTAATGACTAAATTAACTATCAAATTTATGACTAAATATACTACTAGATGATCAAAATTGAGACCACTAATTAATGACTAAGCTAAAAACGACTAAAAGTTGATCACATTATAAGATACTGTAAATTAGCTACTATTGGTCACCAACTGAAAAATGGTCATTTACATGAAAATTTTTAATTGTTTTTTTAGTATCTAATTACCCATTTTATATTAGTGATAGTTACTTGACAATTTATTCTCACGAAGCATACATCTAGCCATGTTCATGATCAACTGGTTTATATTTTCTGCTACTCCATTCTACTATGGAGTATATCCTGTTATGCTCTGCATTATGATTCCTTGTTGTTGACAAAAATATTTGAATTCATTGGAGTTGTACTCTCTTCTTCTATTGGATCTTATTACTTTCAAGGCTTTCCACTCTACTTTTTTCTTCTTCTTTGAAGTCTACAAACCTTGACAAAGTATCTGATTTATTTTTGAGAAATAACACCCATATCTTCCTGCTATAATCATCAATGAATGTCAGAAAGAAAGACCACCACCAATGGACTGTGTCTGCGTTGGGCCACATATATCTATATGGACTAGGTCTAAAGGCTCTTTTTCTCTAGAGGAAGATGTGGGAAAGCTATCTTTTTTTTGTTTTGCTAGAACACACAGTTCACAATTACAATATGTTAATTCATAATAGGTAGACATGTTGACACCTAATCTTTGGGATTAGGTGAATATTGTAAATATTGTAAATAAGAAAATAAGGAGAAGTATAAAATGAAGAGACACTGGGAGATGAAACCCAAGAGCCTCTCCCTCCATGTATATATCCATGATCAATTGCAATGAAAAATCACGATTCGGTTTGAGTTACCTCCTGCCCTAACATGGTATCAGACCATAGCTCTGAACCTCTATTTTTGGCTTCCTTATTGCCCTTGTGACTCCATCTTGCCTTTGTTTTGCATTTGTACAGATTGACACCATTATCTTTTCCCTGGAAAATTTTGTGCATTATTGAATGCACTATTCGATACTGCATCTCATATTATAACTGTTGAAGGGTCAAATTGTTTCCTTAAGGCATTTCTTTGCCTCTCGGTGCATAGAAGTTGGAATTTGTGTGAAGACAAGAGTGGGTTGTTGTGTCAAATGGATACCTCGAGGTGTTGAATCCATTATTACAATTCAAGGTGCAATGGTGTGTGGTAAGTTTTTTTAAAAAGCCTCAGAATTTTGATGGTTGAATGGAGTATATGTTGGAGTTATATGCAAAAATTTCTTTGAAAATTGCTTGTATGGTGTGACTATGTCTGCCAACAACAAAACCATTTTGTATAAAGACCTCGGGCATCAACTACAAACCAAGGTGGCTATGTCTACAACAGTGTTAAACTAGTGTTAAAAATGTGTGCAACAGTGTTAAAAATGGGTGCGATGTGGTGCAGTGTTGTGTTGGTATCACCGTTAAACAATGTTTTTGAACCACCTTTGTTACAACATTGTGGTGTGGTGTCATACCATACCACCATACCACTGCTCCAATGCTCAGACCATACTACCATACCATCACTTCTCTTCCATACAGAACCACCATACCACCATAGTTCTTACCACTTACCGCTCCTCCGCCATCGCTTACCACTCCTCTGCCTACGTATAACTCTGCTCCATCTATGCCATTGCTATATAACACTTCCCTAGACATATATCCTACTCCTCTGCTACATATACTCCTCCCCCACGTCTATATATAATACATATCCCTTGATTTTAATATATAAACCCGCATTATAATATAACTCCGTTTGTCTAGTTAATACCTCCCCCATATACCCCTTGCCCCTTATACCACCTCCCCCAAATAACCCTTCCTCAAGTAATAACTTTGTCATCTATATATATATATATACAAGAAGTGCATTTTTTACATAATATTCCATCTGGAAAAGAGAATTATCTTAAATGGTCACTGAGGATAAAACAAACTCTCATTTTTAATGAGTTGTGGAGAGGAGCTTGTGATGGAGAAGGAGATGATGCACCTTCAAAGGCCACCTCAAATAAGAAGGTTTCCATTGGGAAAAAAAAGAACATCAAGGGCTATGCCTTTATTACAGCATCTATAAAAGAAGAGGTAAATTGTCATATTTTACCATTTTCAAATGCTTTTGAAGCCTTAAAGAAGTTGAAGGAATTATATGACTCACACTGTGAACTAGAAGTTGTCCAATTGATGATTAAATTATTCAATCTTGAATTAAAAAATGATGACCCTCTTGCCTTAGCATTAGAATTAAGATCCATTATCCATGCTATAAAAACCACTAGTGTTGAAATAGACATTCCTCTCATAGCTTATTTCAAAGCACTATATCCCACCTATTCACATTATATTGAGTCATTGCAAGCAAGCGAAAACCTTAAGGAGATTACCTATGACTCCCTTGAGAATAAATTTGTTGAGAGAGAGAAGGATTTTGGGAAGAATACAACTCCTTAGTCTTCTAAAGAACCTATGGGTATTGCACATAGAGAGAATAATCATGCATAAGATTCTTCTAACAGAAGAGGTTGTCGAAGAGGAAGAAGAAGGAGGAATTTTAGGGGCATGGGGTACACATTTGTAAGGAGAAAAGTCTAATCTTCATTGCATGTGATGCAGTAGAGATGGACATATTGCATGCACATGTAAGTTTCATTGGGACATAATTGAGAAGGAAAGAAATGAAGGCAAAGGTAAAACCAGTGACAAAGGGAAAGGTAAAGCACATGGATCCGCTCACTATGTTGTGTCATATTTTAATAATGGAGTAATTGAAGATGTGTTTAATGCTTCATTTGCTTCTTGGAAAGATGATTGGTTGGTTGATTGAGGAGTGAATTGCCACATCAATTTTAGGATATGTTTTTGAAGAATTCACTAACAATGTTGATGGAGTAGTATATCTTGCATACAAATCAAAACTCAAGCTAGCTGGCACCATCATGCTCAAACTTCTTGGTCTTCCAAACATTCTTCTAAATCATGTTCTATACCTCCCAGAGCTGAGGAGAATTTTTTTTCTTTGGTCCACATCTGCCAACAAGGACAATCCATTCATATATTTGATGGCAAGATCAAGGTCAGCAAATAATCACTTGTCATGACAGGGATAGAAGAATAAAGACTTCTGAAGCTGCAAGGTACATCTTCTCATGCACAAAAAATTTCAGACAGTTCTCACTATGATGAAGGTGCATTTTCATCAAGTCTTTTATGGCCTGTTAGATTTGGACACTTGATCTATGATAGCCTTTGATTGTTGAAGAAAAATGGTGTTACTAGGTTGCCTAAAATTCCTAGGAAGCTTAAGCAATGTGATGCTTGTATTATAGGAAATCATAGCGAACAGTCATTTCATGATTCTCATTCCAGAGCACATAGAAAACTTGAAAGAATTCATTCAGACTGATGTGGCCCAATTCCTATTCGTTCCGCAAATGGTAATAAATATATGATGACATTTATTGATGACTACACCATAATGTGTTAGGTTTATTTCTTGAAGAACAAGTCCGATGCTTTTGAAACATTTAAGAGTTTTCATGCATGGATTGAAAATGATGCACAATCTCATATTTTCTCTACTCACACTGATAATGGAAAATAATACACTTCAAAAATATTTTAAAATCATCTTCACGAGCAAGGGATCAAACATCAAATAATTGTTCCTTATAATCCCCAACATAACGGAGTAGCTGAAGGAATGAACAAGACAATCCTAAATATGGTACATTTCATGGTGTTTTTCAAGAATGTTAAGCTGATGTTTTGGGATGATGCAGTTCTATGTGATGTGTATATAAGTAATAGGTGTCCATCTAATTCTATAAAAAATAGACTCCCTATGAAATGTGCTATGGCCACATTCCTTCGGTGAGGCACCTCAAGGCTTTTGGTTCCACTTGTTATGCCTTGGTACCTAACAAACAAACAAACTTGGTGCAAGGAGTCGCAAGTGTATCATCATGGGGTACTCAAATACCTCCAAATCATATCATCTCTATGATGAAGTGAACAAGAAGTTTATAATATCTAGATATGTGATATTTGTTGACTCTTCTAAGGATGGCAATGTTGTTGAGTAGCAGCTTGATCGCTTGGATAGATTTATATATGCAAAGTATTTTCAAGAATTTGATAATGAGATTCCACATATTTAAGGGGGGATTTCTATAATAGACCAATCTATGAAATATTCTACTGAATTACTCTCTCTGCCACATGAAGCTTTAGCCACTGATGATACTTTGAGTGATGTGATTGATAGAATTGGGAGACTAAATTTTGATTTAGCCCCATCTCAGTCAACTAAGTAGCCTAGGCCATCTTACAAAGGTCCTGCAAAATGGTTGACAAAGACACTTGAAAGTGTTCATCCTAATGAGGCTGGAAAGATAGGAACAAGAAGCTCAATGAGACAAAATGGAGGTGATGTATACGATTCTAATTCACCTGCTGATATGGATGTTTATTATGATTGTGAACAGAATTTGTCTATAGATTTTGAACCAACTTCCTTCAAATAAGCCTCTTCTCATGATGAATGGAAACAAGTGATGCAGAAAGAATATGATGCCTTGATAAAGAATGACACCTAGAAGCTGGTTGACCATCCATTGGGAACCAAACTAATAGTTTGCAAGTGGGTCTAGAAGAGCAACTATAAAGTTGATGGCTCACTTGACAAGCACAAAGCCATGCTTGTGGCAAAAAAAAATTCACATAAGGAAGGGGTCGATTATGAGGAGACTTTTGTACCCATAGCAAAATGGGCTACCATCTAGCCACTCTTTGCCTTGGCATCATAGAATGGTTGGAAAGTACATCAAATGGATGTAAAAACTGATTTCTTAAATGTACATGTGAAAGAGAATGATTTTATGTCCCAGCCAGAAGGATTTGTTGTGAAGGGTCAAGAACACAAAGTATGAAAGCTTGTAAAATCCATGTATGGCCTCAAGAAAGAACCACGAGCTTGGTATGCGAAGTTAACTGACAATCTTCTGAAACTCAACTTCAAACATTATGATCTTGATGGTGCAACTTTGTTTGTCAAAAAAGTTGGAAAAATAATTGTATATCTTGTGGCGTATGTAGATGATCTTTTCATGATAGGGAACAATGAGAGCTATATTGCATGTATAATGAAAGAATTGAGGAAAGGCTTTGAAATGACAAACTTGGGCTATTGCCACTACTATATCGGTATTGAAGTAACTCAACATCCAAAGTTTATATTCTTGTCTCAAGAGAAGTACATTGGAGATTTGTTCAATAGGTTTGGCATCAATAGTGTAATCATTTAACCACTCCAATGGAATAGAATTTAAATCTCACGTACACTGAAGGAAAAGAATTTGAGGATGCAAGAAAGTATAGATATCTTGTAGGAAGTCTCAACTACCTAACTACTACTACACTGGACATTTCATTTCTTGGTGGAATCATCTCTAGATGTATACAAAGCCTTGTGGGGGACATTGTTTGCTACAAAATGAGCTCTAAAGTACTTGAAAGGAACTCAAGGATTTGAACTTAAGTATACATAGGTGGGAGGCATCATCTTGATTGGATACTCTAATTCAGACCTCGATGGAGATAAAGAAGCCAGGGTATTAAGTTAAGGTTATGTTATGAGTCTTGGATCATGCATTGTCTCCTAGAGGTCACGCAAATAATAAGTTCCAACAAATTCCACAACTAAGGAAGAATATGTGGCAACAGCTAAAGCAACAAAGAAAATTGTGTGGCTCACAGAAATTTTGGAAGATTTATAGGAGAAAGAAGTGCGTTCAACTCCCTTCATGATTGACAACACTTCTGCAATAAAGTTGGCCAAGAACCCAAAGTTTCATGATTGAATAAAATACATTAATACAAAATACCATCTGATTTGACATCATGTTGAGGCCAAGACAATCCATCTACATCATTGTTCCACAAATGAGTAGATTGCAAATATCTTCACCAAACCATTTGGAGGAGAAAATTTTTAAAGATTCAAAATGATGCTTGGACTCACCAGAATCCCTACATATTAACACAGGGGGGGGGGAGGTGTGGGAATGTTGACACCTAATGTTTGGGATTTGGTGAATCCATGTAGATATTGTAAATAAAAAATAAAGAGAAGTAAAAGATGAAGAGACACTAGGAGATGAAACCCAAGATTCATCTCAATGAAAAATCACAATTCGCTTTGATGAGTTACATCCTGGCCTAACAAGACCAATGACCATTGAATGTTTCTGAAGCAGACTTGGACTCCTGAATGTGGTGTGGCCATACCTAGAATGCCATTACTGAGACTCATCTATTCTTAACACACTATGGAAAAAAGTCTGTGAGATATTTTGACTTCTAAGATTCAATGGAAACATCCTATTTTTGGTTTTTTTAACCTTTACTATTAGTCTTCTATTGGGAGGTTTTTCATAAATATAACATGTAGTCCCTTGAAATATTACATCATAACCATGTTCCATCAATTGTCATACACTAATAAGGTTATACTTCAAATGTGGAACATAATAAACATCGAGAATCTATTTGTGTTGATTCTTTTTAGTAAGAATATGCATAATACATTTCCCTTCAACTTTAATAGATCTCCAAGATTAATTTATGATGTTATGGAAGCATCAAGATAAGAAAGCATATTTTTTTACCTATCATATGATTTCTACAACCACTGTCGAGCAACCAAAGGTCCTTGTCGTGAGTTTCTTCAGAAATATGGCAAGAACATCATTTCAAAGGATTGTCCTTCATTGTTGGAGAGATAGACATTGCCTCTTTGCTTATTTGACTATTTCTTTCTACATTAATGTTCATAATCCTCAAATTTCTTGCAGTAATAGCAATGGACATTAGATTTTCTCCATAATTTGCTTCCCTGAATTTGGTTTTGTGGAGGTCTCCACTAATATGCTGCATGATGATGTCCTAATTTGCCTCTGCTTTTTCCTCTACCTTGCTT
This sequence comes from Pinus taeda, assembly GCA_000404065.3. Lineage (NCBI taxonomy): Eukaryota > Viridiplantae > Streptophyta > Pinopsida > Pinales > Pinaceae > Pinus > Pinus taeda. The sequence continues at coordinate 24,174 of APFE031572983.1, forward strand.
GTTGCCTCCTCTATATCCTCTTCCTCTGCCTCTGCCAAAAGAAGGTTGTGCTTTGAAAGCTTTTCCCATGGAATCTTTTGAGAAGTTAAGTCTTGTTTCATGTGCCGGAAGTGATTCAGACAACTATTCTACTAATAAAGTTGTAAAATCTTTGGATTCCAGAATGGTTGTTACAATTGTGTCACATATCTTGGGAAGACTTCGAAGGAATTTTTCAAAAATTTTATGATTTGCAATTGTTTCACCAATGAGTTTGATGTGATTGACTATTCCCATGACTCTAGCCATGATTTGGTCCACATTTTTCTATGTCAATCATCTTTAGGGTTTCGAACTGTTCTCCTAATGTCGCAATTTGATTGTCTTCAGTGTATGATTAGCTTGATATGCAACATTCAAAATATCCCAAGCTTCTTTTGCTGTTGATGCGTGAGTTATCTTCTCGAAGATAGATTCATCGATTGAGTTCTATATCCAGCATTTGGCTTTATGCTCCTTCTTTCTGAGTTCAATAGTTGCATTCCTCTCAATATTGGTCATAACCGCCCATGCTTCTTGGGTCAACCCTACATAGGCATTCTGAAGTGTATCCCAACACTCTTGGGCTTGCAGAAATGTTTTCATCCTTAAATACCAACACTCTTAATTTTAAAAAAAAAAAATCAAGATATATGATAAGCGTCAGAAAAACGTGTTCCTTCAAATATGAATTTGCGTGCCTTTTACTATCTCATTTTCAAAACTTAAAAACTCTCCTCAATAAAAAGATTTAACGCACCCATTTTTAAATAACAACTTTAATTTTCATTTTAAAATTGAACAGTGACAAAACCCTTTTGAAAATAATCTTATGATTTTCTCATAACAAAAAAATACGATTGAAATAAGCCAATTTTTCTTGAATCTCTTTTCTACATGGGATGGTTTCCAATTTTTTAATCCTGGAAAAAGATCAAGTTCTCTTACTTTTAAAATCTGAACTTTTTAAAATTAACAAAGCTCCCTTTCTTAAAATCGTGATTGAACTTATTTAAAATCACATGATGCACTATTGAAGAAATTCGATACTTTTGTATTTCATTTGACCTGATATCTAAATTGCTTCGTTTGTCTCTCTCTCAAATGCATTAAAAAAATTTAATGTACCTTTCGAAAACAAGGGAGCTACTGCCGTAGCGGTAGTCCCTGCCGGGGGTGCAAATTCCAGTCGAGTTGCAAGTGTGAATGCAGTTGCTTGCGAACTTCCTCGTAAGCGTTGGCACTGTTCTTTGGACCCATTGCTGCCCTGCAAATCATGACACAGAGAAAGGCCAGCTATTAACTACAGAGAAGAAGGACTTTTCTGCAACTGGCTCAGGATCGATTCTCAACACACCATATGCTGATATAACCCGAGAATCCTCAAACTGGCATGCAGCGCAAACCAGGGAACGTGGACGCCTCTGCAACCACAGCTGGTCAAGAAATCAACTGTACACTAACCACACAACCTCACTGCTTAAACCTTAATCACTTAATCAACAACAGTATAAAATTAACTGCTAAATGAATTAATCGTTTCTTAATCTGCGATCGCAGTTTAATATTCCACCTCCTCTCTTCAATGCTATGAATACGCAAAATTATCAGGATTTGTTCCACTGTAAATGGATTCCAATCTTATACCACAACCGGTAGAAATTGCCAATTTTCTCCTCAGCAGGTTTGACCGGGTGGAGTTGTTTGCTGAAAATTCCGCAGCACTGCGATATAATGTAATATTTCACAACGCCTCTTCTACAACTGACAAATTGTCTAGACCTCTTCCATTGTCACTGGGTTCAGAAAGTAACCCATACAATGATGGGGGTTGCCCATGTTGCAGTTTGGGCTGTTATGGCGGCCATGAACATCATGGCTCTGGTAGGTCTAGCAGCCAACGATTCCCAGTTTCCGTTCGTGGCCAAATACTGTAGCCCCCAACAAACTAATTCTACAGCATTCTATGCTAATCGGGAGGCTGTTTTGGCATCCCTCGGCAGAAATCTCTCTGCAGACGGCTTCGCTACTTTAATGGAAACCAAAGCCGGCAAAACGGATCCTGTCTATTGTCTTGATGTGTGTCAGAAATATTTAAGCACCAGCGATTGCTCAGACCGTTCCTTTATGCGGGGTGCAGGCTTTATTAAAAGAAAGAATAGCATCAGTCCTAGCCCGCTACCTCCTCTGATTGACACTAACAGCATGACGAACATGATGCAACACAGGATAAAGGAAGCCATGGAGATGCAGAGAGAGATAATCGTCATTCACGTTCCTCTTGCATGAGTTGAACAGTGTGGATATTACATTTGGAAACCTCAACAATTTACTTGACAGATACATCATGAACAAGATGTCCAAGTCATCCTCCAACATGCAAGATGAACTCAAGGACTCCATCTATCAAGTCAGCATGTCCATCACAGAGTTGGATAGCGCTCTCACCCACATCGACCACAAAATCAATGACCTCTTCAGATTTCTCATGTGTTGCATATCATGTAGTTACCTCTATCTCCAATACTCATGCATCATATCCGCACGGCATCACGCCTATTTCACTAGGCATTTGACATTTTCGTAGAACAGTCCTCATCATTTTCTCATACGGATATATGACTGTAACATATACATTTATACATACAGATCAAACCAAAGTCAAGTGTTTTTTTTACTGGATATTCTTATGGTTGAAGTTTGAATGTTTGAATTTTTTATCATTCTTAGCTGGCATTTATCTTACATGATTCATTTTAGACCAGAATGATTTTAATTATTATATATGCATATACATATTTAGATAGATCATGATTCATTTTTACTGTACTTATGGAATCAAATAAAAAACAACAACTTACTCCCTTCTGCTGCATATCTACATATCCACGCTGGTGGTATATATACATGTTATCCTTATGGTTAAACTTTTTTGTTTCTTACATGTCCGTGTCCATAGATGCTTGAATCTGCTATCGCTATTTACCTGCACCTGTATTAACTGATTCACTATTTACATTAATGATGTTATTTCATATGTTTAGTCATTATTTATATCCAGAAACAAAGAGAAAAACTTATCCAATATGTAAAATAAGGAATTAGATTGGCATATCTGCAACATCACGTATTCCTATCTTTAAAGTTATTGAATTGTTAATGTTTTGTTAGTCCAGAAAACGATATACCAATTCAGTAACGATTTTATTAATGGTGTGGGTAGAGATTTATAATCTAGCCGAAAATACAGATTCAACAAACGATTCACTCAGAATTTTATCGATTCAACAATTAGATGGCGATCGGCGGACTGACTTCAAACATCTGGCATGCAGCGCATTGCATGTAGGTCATGGCCGATACAAGTTCCACTGGCAGGTGTCATTGTTGTAAACGTGTCTACCTCCGTAGGTAAGGTGCTGGATGCTGCTTTTATAAACTTAGGATAAATTACACCTGAGAATCCTCAAACGAACAGGCAGCAAACAAAACTTAGCATAAAAAACTTAGGGTAACGCAAGTTGAGCGCAGGGAGAACGAACTTAGGATAAATTGAGTTGAGTGCAAGTTGAGCGCATCGGGCGACGTGAGGCCGGCAATAAGACCTCCAAATAAAAACTTTGGATAAAAAATTTTTGCCAGGAAATTGCGCAGGTAAACTTTGGTTAAGTAGTAAATAGCGGGCACATATTTGCGGTCAACGCATCAACTAATAGCCAGTTGACTGCGTATCGAACGCTAATAGTCCCAGGCAGGGACTAATAACGCTCTTCGAACATTTGGCAGCTCCAATAAGTTTTTCTACGGAGTTTTGCGCAATCCATCAATTCATATGGTGCATATATTTTAATTTTCCTATGAATTCATTTTGTCGAGTTTTTTCTCGGCTGAGTTGCGAAAGCGATGCATTGAGTTTTTTTTTAAATATTATATATAGTTGCGTAATTGCATTTTTTCCCGATTTTTGTCTCTTCGAGTCTTATATGACCTGGAGATTTGATACTACAACAAATAATGAAAACTAAAAGCGAAGGAGAGATTGTTTTTTTGATATTTAAAATAGTTAAATAGATTATATTGAAAATATGAATCATAAATGACTAGAGTAGAATTCCACTGAACTGAAGTAAACTATCTATTACACTTAACAAATAAGAAAATTAAATATGATGACACCTAACAAACAATAAAATTATTATCTCAACATATTAGTGGCATCATGGAAAAAGTTAACTCTTGATTCACAAATTCCCATCTCTCTAGCAAG
>APFE031572983.1:33774-55985 GCA_000404065.3 Pinus taeda
AGACACAAATAAGGAGATATAGAGAGAAGGGGGGAGAGAGGGAGAGAGGAAGAATGAGAGACATGACTTGAGAGAGAGGAGAAGGGTGATGGGGGAAGAGATAAAGGGAGTCACAAGGGAAAGAAGGAGAGAGATAGTATGTATGTTTAGGCGTGAGATAAAGACACAAATAGGGAGATATAGAGAGAAGGGGGGAGAGAAGGAGAGAGGGAGAGAGGAAGAATGAGAGACAAGACTTGTGAGAGAGGAGGAGAGTGATGGGGGAAGAGAGACTATGTGTGTGTGTGTGAGAGAGAGAGAGAGAGTGGTAGGAGATAAAGGGAGAGAGAGGAAGTACGAGAGAGCGGACATGAGAGAGAGGAGGAGAGAGGAGGAGAGAGGGAGGTATAGGGAGATGGAGTTGGAAGGGGAGAGAGGGAGGGAAGAATAAATACATAGAGAGTGAGAAGTGGAGAGAGGGAGTGACAAGGGAGAGATGAAGAGAGAGTGTGTATGTTTGGGAGTGAGATAAAGAGAAAAAGAAGGAGAGATGGAGATAATGGGGGATAGAAGGAGAGAGAAGAGAGGGATGGATATAGTAACAAAGTTGGAGGGTGCAGAGAAATAGAGAGAGAGAGAGGTGGTAAAGAAAAGGAGAGACAAAGGGTGTGAGAGAGTGGAGAGAGCGAGGGAAAGAGAGATGGAGTTGGAGGGGGAGAGAGAGGGAGGCAAGAAGAAAGAAATAGAGAGGAAGAAATAGGGAGTGATAAGGAAGATAAAAATAGGGATATAGGACATGAAGATGGAAGAGAGATAGAAGCAGGGGAGAGAGTGTGAGAGAGAGGAGGAGGGAGGGATAGATAGATAGATTGGAGAAAGAGAGACTATTTTTTGGGGGTGATATAGCGAGACAAAGGGAGATAAAGATATAGATAGAAATTGAGGAGAGGGAAGAAGAGAAAGATGGAGATAGAGAAGGAGAGATATAGATATTAATAGATATGGAGTGAGAGAGAGTGTATGTTTGGTGGGTTGAGATAGAAAGACACATAAGGAGATATGGAGGGAGATATAGATATAGATGTTGTGGGGAGAGAGGGGAGACGATTTCTTGCACTAAATGCATTAATTTCAAAGTAGATGATGATTTCTAATTCTATTTGATTGCTTGCACTAGATGCATACATTTTACTGTATATTTTGATTTCTAATGATATTTGATTACTTGCAATAGATTCATTGACTTGAATGTAGATGATTTCTAATCCTCTTTGATTTCTTTCACTAAGTGCATTGATTTTAGTGTAGATGGTAATTTCTAATCCTATTTGATTGTTTGCACTAGACGCATTGACTTCAATGTAGATGTTGATTTCTAATAATATTTGATTGCTTGCACTAGATGCATTGATTTCAATGTAGATGATATATAATAATATTTGATTTCTTGCAATAAATGCATTCATTTTAGTGTAGATGAGGATTTCTATTCCTATTTGATTTCTTGCACTAGATGCATTGATTTCAGTGTAGATGTTGGTTTATAATCTTATTTTCTTACTTGAATTAGATGCATTGATTTCAATGTAGATGTTGGTTTATAATCCTATTTTCTTACTTGCACTAGATGCATTGATTTGAGTGTAAATGTTGATTTCTAATCGTATTTGATTGCTTGCATTAGAGGCATTCATTTTAGTGTAAATGTTTTTTCTAGTATTATTTGATTACATGCATTAGATGCATTGATTTCAGTGTAGATGTTGATTTCTCATTTGATGTAACTGGATGTATGATTGCACATTAATTTTAAATTGATTGGATTAACATTGTGCATTGATTTCAATGTAAGCACAAAAAATTATTGACAATGTACATTGATTTTTGTGTTAAAGCAACTCAATCTATTAATATTGGAGAGAAATAGATACAAGGTATGATGTTTACTGCAATAACTCGAGCTTCATATTTAAATGGTTTACAATTTAACATATCATTTTCATATAATCAATATGAAAAGATGACAATCGATATGAAAAGATGACAACAGTAACAAGGGTGACAATAAGAATAGTAGAAGAAAATAGTTTGATATTAATCATAATGAAGACTATTTGTAATTGACTATATTCTTACTATTCACATTTTCCATCATTCAACACTATATTAATAAAAATTATTTCATCATTCTTCATCATTAAAGTTATTAACAATATTTATCATCTCAAAAAATTGAGGTAACTAAGAAAATTTAAAATTAAAATTACAAAATTAATCTCAGACATTTAACATATTTAAAATGATTATATTAATATTAGATGAATTTACATATTATTGATAAAATTAATCATATTTTTGTTAGATTTTCTTCGGCCACACATGACTGAAACCAGCCTAGATCCATCTTAACTCAGGATCTATCAAGTGCTGAGAGGGATCAAATCTCTTGAGTGCTAACCTTTCCTCAAGTTTTGCACTCAAAAAAGAGGTTTGAAACTCGAGATATTTGATCCCTCTTAGTGCTTCATAATGCCTAAATTTCTTGCAGTAATAGCATTGGACATTAGATTTTTTCCATTGTATCTTCACTGAATTTGGTTTTGTGGAGGTTCCCACTACTATGCTACGTGATGATGTTCTGATCTGCCTCTGCTTTGGCCTCTACCTCACTTGTTGTCTTCTATATATCCTCTGCCTCTGCCAAAACAAATTTGTGCTTTGAAAGCTTGTTCCATGGAATCTTCTGCCAAGTTGAGCCTTGTTTCATGTGCAAGAAGTGATCCAAACAATTGTTCTATTATAAGGTTGTAAAATTTTTGGATTCCAGAATGGCTATTACAATCATGTCATATTTCTTGGGCAGGCTTCGAAGGACTTTTTCAACAATTTTCTGATTTGTAATGGTTTCACCAATGCGTTTTATCTGATTGATTATTCCCATGAATCTAGTCATGAACTGGTCCACAATATCTGTGTCAGTCATCTTAGGGTTTCGAATTGTGCTCTCAATGTCTAAAATTTCATTGTATTCACTGTATCATTACCTTGATATGCAACTTTAAAAATATCACAAGCTTCTTTTGATGTTGATGCGCTAGTTATCTTGTAGAAGATAGAGTCATTGATTCAATTTTGATTCAACATTTGGCTCTACACTCCTCCTTTCTGAGTTTAATAGTTGCATTCCTCTGATTATTGGTCATGGTCGCCCATGCTTCCTGGGTCAGATCTACATAAACATTGGAAGTGTATCCCAACACTCTTATGCCCACTTGACCATGTCGAAATTGACAAATGGCAGTGTTAAGTGCTCACACTTTGGTGGCTTCCCATTGATGGCCACTTCCTTTAACCTCCATTCCATGTTCATCTTAGAGTGACAACCTAATATAACAATGACTTCATTGTTTGGAGCACCTCTGCACTCAACATAATGAACTTATTTGGAAGACTCTACCTTTTGCATGTTTTGGACAGATACAATGTTTCTTTGGAGATATGAAATCAATCTTCTTATGTCAAGATCACGTAGATGCAACTTTGTCTTTACAAGAGATTGATATGAGACTCGGGATTTGGTAGGATATTTGATTAATGGCTCAACATTTATGCATCACATATATATGATTTTCATTTTACATGATGGATGAGTGGGAATATGAAGAAGCACATCCACATTTCTGAAATAACCGCAAATACCCCAAAAGTCCTTGACTTGGAAAAAAATTAGCCTCATAAGGAGGAAGACAGCCAAGTATATTAATCGATGCTGAATTCAAGTTGGAATGATGATTCCCAAGTGTGGAATGTGCACAACACAATGAACAAGGATTCCTTCATGATGGTCTCTAGCCTAACATCATTTCCTTCACTTTGCACCTACAGAAAGCAGTAGCAACATATTTGAAATTAGCCAATCACATAACCATATGCTAGAAATGGCAGAACTATATGCTAGAAATAGCAACCAATCTCCTTGAATGACAAATTTTTCTTTTCATGGGAGATAATGCTTTGCTTGTAGAGATATGAGCAACAAAAATACATATTACAAACACAATATGGAACTCAGAAGACAATATTGATGAGATAACATTGGCTTCCTTCACTGTCCCTGAAAAACTTCACCATGCAAGAGCCCAAGGATATGTGAACCACTTACAAGTATATCTGGCAATGAGCATACACTTGACATTAGCAAGTTCATCGAATTACCCACAACTATGTAATCGATTTCATTCTATGATGTACAATACTTTGCACAATCTCTTGACAATAAGCATCACTTCCACATAATTGAATTGATTTCATCTGCATGAATGTGTCTTGTGACACTACATGTACCATCCGATAGATAAATAACATAGTACCAGAGTCACTTGAATTAGGCCTTTAAAATATAAAATTCAATAATTATATTCGAAATGCAAATAGTGCAATGTGGTTTGATATTATTTGCACATGTGAAAGGCTAAAAAGAAGCAATTTTTTTTATTTTCTAAGTAAAAGCTTCAAACAAAAGGTTGACCCATCATGAAAGGAGGATGAAGAAACAATTTGGATGTCTCCTCTATTTATTATTAACCACATGATCATACTCTTGTTGTTTTATTGAATCATTACTAGTTATTGAAGCAATTTGAAATGATTTAGTTGCAGATGTGGATTAGGTTGTGAAGCAACTCCTACCATCGATCTGCAACCATTTAAACAATTCCTCGTCTCTACAATCTATGATGAGTTTATCTCTCATGAACTCACGATATTTGCACGAGAATAATTGATATGCATTTATTGATGTGAAATGGTTTTAGTGTAGCAAAGTGCAAAGGTGTGGAGTTAGAGTGAAAAAGTGTGGAGTTTTAGTTTAGCAGAGTATGGAGGAACCACAATGAAATATTCTTCCACGCCTCCACAATGCATTGTTTCTTAAGGCTAGCTCTCGAACAAACAAATCACAATATTGTTTCTTATGATTGAATTTGTTTCTTACTATTGAATTTCCTTGAATGTTCTACATATTGTTGTCAGTGTGATAAATGGATATTTAGATCAGCTAATAAACAATTGTTGGCTATTTTATCTCATCTAATGGAATCCAATACATAAAGTGTAGCTTGGCTAGTTGTTAGGTATCTTCTCAAAATCATTATTTTGATTCATCGTATGTGTTAGAAATTATGTTTCATAGTAATCTATATTTGTGATTCAATGCTTGTGGTGATCATTTACCTATTGTGAGTTTAAGTAATTCTCATAAAGATGGAAAAGGACATGATTGGATTGTAGTACATAGTCAATTTCTTGGTTTACAAGTTTGCTTGCATTACATAATCAAGATGTAGAATTATTGCAAATTGCTTCAATAACAAAGCTTATGATCGCAATCAATTCCCTCTTGATTTTGGGCCTTGAAATAGAAAATATATATGTGATGTGTGATACATGATGTGGCAACATTTATGGTTATCTTCGTAATAATTTATACGAAGTCTATTTCAATAGGGAAAAACTATGAATTTGTTATACATTTCTTTCAACATCATATTGAGTGGTGCAAAGCAGAAGGCTATTGGTGTCCTATACCTAGGCCATAATTCATCGGATCATCTGCCGCCAACACATTTTCTTTCATACTTCTGACAATTATGTCAACATCGACCTTTTCACGACGAGGTTTTCTGAGACATTCACTATAGCTTTTACCGATTGCATATAGCTTCAAATGACTGACTCTTTCCTCTTGAATAGATTCTCACATGGTTTGTTTTATGGAGGAGAAATCACAGGCCGTACTCCTTGGGGACCGATTACCTCGATTGTTAAATCTCGAGCATCAATGAGTTAGAAATAATGGAGAAATGGTTATGTGGTTGTAATGCATCTTCTTAGTTTAGGAGTAGTTCTTAGAATTTAGGAGGTTGTTTACAACTACCTATTTTTCAGTCATGTATTTAATATGTAATATTCATTCGTGTGTGAAGTGTGTGTGAACGAGAGAGAGAGTCTCCTCCTTGTTTGAGTGTAGTCTCCAGGTGATGTACACACCTGTGAGCTGCAACTCCTTCTTTTAATTCAAAGTTTGATTTTTATCTTAGTATCAAAGCTTAGGGTAGAGGTAGCCTTAAATTTATTTATTTTTTGAGGATGTATCATTAGTTGCACATCTGTAGAGGTAAGGAGTGGATTGGCACTCTTTTTTAGCTAACAGACGAGCCAATTGGCCATTGGTGCTAGTTTTTAGTAGAAAGACGAGCCAGTTGGCGCTCTTTTGAGCCTGAAAAGCGAGCCCGAAAAGAAACAACTAAGTTGGCGCCGAACCGTGCCTGTTAAGTGCGCCAATTTTCGTGCACTTCATGAATTTTGTCTTTTCCACAATTGGCGTGGATTTGTAGCTGTTCAGAGCGCCAAAAAGCCAACCTCTTTTCTCTCTGGAAATCTGCAATTTTTTTTGTTGCAGATCAGGAGTTGCCCGGTGATGGCACGTGGAGATTCTGCTCGGTGGCAGCAGATTTGATTTGCCCGGTGGTGGCGAATTAAGGATCCTTGATCAGCTCGGAGGTAGCAGATCGGATCTACCCGGTGGTGGCAAATTGAGGATCCTTGATAAGCTCGGAGGTAGCAGATCGGATCTTCCCGGTGGTGGTGAATTGAGGTTCTGTGATCTGCTCGATGGTAACAGATTGGACCTGCCCGGTGGTGGCGAATCAGATCTCTGTGATTTGTTTGGTGGAAGCAGATCATTTTTTTTTTTGCCCGGTGGTGGCGTAATGCAGCTCCTCGATCTGTTCGGTGGAAGCAGATCGCCTTTGCTCGATGGTGGCGTGTTGGAGCTTGTTTTTTGATCTGTTCGGTGGTAGCAGATCGGTTTTGCCTGGTGGTGGCATAGTGAAGTCCGTGATCTGCTCAGTGGTAGCAGATCGGACTTGCCTGGTGGTGGCACAGTGAAGTTCCTAATCTGTTCATTGGCAGCAGATTGGACTTGCCGCCGATTGGAGTGTTCAGTTAGGCGAAAATGAAAAATAGTTTGGAATCATACCTCCACGAGTCTGGCAAGCTCGATGGAACGAACTTCTCTAATTGGAAGTTCAAAATGCAAACTTTGCTGGAGAGTGCGAATGCATGGTTGATCGTCTTTGGAAATGAGCAGAGAATTGGAACACCGGCCCAAGAACAAGATTGGGATAAGAGAGAAACAAAGGCGAAAGTGATACTGAAGATGTTTGTCCGGCCATATGCGAGAATGCGCCAGAATCAACATACCATATATTATCCTCATCTCCTTTTGATGCTGAAAGTGCACAGTCGACTATGAATAATCGAAGATCATGGCTGTGGGAGTGTAGAAAACTTAATACAATTAGAATGCTAATCTGTTTAGCTAAAAAACATAAATGGAAGCTACACCAATTAGATGTTAAATCTGCATTTCTGAATGGAGAATTAAAAGAAGAAATATATTTAGTATAGCCTCCTGGTTTTGTAAAAAAGGGGCAGGAGCATTAATGTGTAAACTACATAAGGCACTTTATGGTTTGAAACAAGCACCCAGGTCATGGTATGACAAAATTGATTCATTTTTTATTCAGCATAGTTTTCATAGGAGCCTTAACAATCCAAACCTGTATACCAAGATAAATAAACAGAGGCAAATCATTTTGATTTCTTTGTATGTGGATGACATGATAATAACAGGGAATGCAAATAATTTGATCAAAGAAATCAAGCAGCAAATGTCACAGGTATTTGAAATGAAAGACCTTGGTGATCTTCATTACTACCTAGGATTGGAGGTGTGGAAAGATTATGGTCAAACTTTTCTAGCGCAAGGAAAGTATGCCAGAACCCTGTTGGAAAGATTCAGAATGGAACAGTGTAAAACAGCAGCAACACCATTGCAACAGAACCTCAAGCTGAGCAGTGACGATGGCACAAAACAGGTGGATGCCGCTTTGTATAGACAGCTAGTCAGAAGTTTGATCTATCTCACGACAACTAGGCCTGATCTAGCATACTTTGTTAGTATGTTGAGCCACTTTATGTCCAAACCACTTGATAGTCACTGGAACGCAGCAAAATGTGTGTTGAGGTACCTTAGTGGTACTTGTAATTATGATCTTTTATACACTGACATTTCTGATGTTACTTTAGCAGGTTATTCAAATTAAGATTGGGCATGCAACCTGGATGATCGTAGATCCATCACAGGATATGCATTTAGTATTGGATCTGGGGTTATTTCGTGGAGTAGCAGAAAGAAAAACATTGTAGCATTATCATCATGTGAAGCCGAGTACCAGGCTTTGTGTGCAACTACATGCGAAGCCATCTGGTTGAGGAGATTGCTCAGTGATGCAGGCGAAGGACAAAGAGAAGCAACCAGCATCAAAACTGACAACCAGAGCACAATAAAGCTTGCATACAATTCAGTTTTCCATAAGAATACTAAACACATTGATACTCAGTTTAACTTTGTACGAGAAAAGATATAGTCTAAGGAAATATGTTTGGATTATTGTAATACCTGTGATAATTTAGCTGATATCTTTACTAAGCCTCCAGGGTGAGTAAAGTTTGAGTTATTTAGAGGGATGTTAGGTGTGCAGAATAACCCTTTCTCCATTAAGGGGGGAGTTAGAAATAATGGAGAAATGGTTATGTGGTTGTAACACATCTTTTTAGTTTAGGAGTATTTCCTAGAATTTAGGAGGTTGTTTACAACTACCTATTTTTCAGTAATGTATTTAATATGTAATATTCATTCGTGTGTGAAGTGTGTGTGAACGAGAGAGAGAGAGTGTCTCCTCCTTGTTTGAGTGCAGTCTCGTCTCCAGGTGATGTACACACCTGTGAGCTGCAACTCTTTCTTTTAATTCAAAGTTTGATTTTTATCTCAATGAAGTAGAGAGAACGGAGCAAAGAATATGTGAGCATAATCAAAGAACATGAAGTAGTTTTACAATATAAACCACCCTTCATTCTGCAGCTAAATTCAAAACTTCAAGTTGCTTCACAAAATTGGAATGTAACTGATATAGAGAAATAGAAACAGAATCAGTTTCGATGTAACATAGACCATAAAACTAGCTGCTAATGCTTTTAAAGATGTCTCTCAGGCTTATTTATCATGAAGATTCGAGATTTAGCACTATCCTTGGAATCGTGACCTCGAATCAATGATTTTCACTATCATTGCTTGCTTGATATATATGGTCTAGATACATCCTTACATAGCTCTGAATGCGTTGCACAGTTGACTGTATTATAGAGTTTAGTTGCATTACCAAATCGTTGTTATGCATGCTCGACTGCATTAGACAATAGATTTCTTGCTTTGCAAATTTGATCGATTTCTTTATCGGTTTTAATTACATGGCCCTTCCAAAGCTATCCCATTGGTTGAAATGTCTTTAACCCACTAGGCCAGTGCCAAATTGAAATCTATTTGGATGTTATTGCGCTCTATTTTCGAGTTATAGTGTTTTTTTCACAACAACCCTGGAACTAAAATTACATGACTGCATGCATTTAAAACATAAAACTGTTAACGATACCAAGTGCTAAGGTGCAGAGCAAGCTTTGCGCTTTCTTCCTTACCATTCAGCACAATGTATCAACGTGTATTAATGTATCAATGTCTATTAATGCTATGGAAATTAAAAACAAGTAACCAAAATAACCTTGCAAGGGTTTAGAGAATTTTATCAACGATTCCACTGACCCAACAAACTGAAAAAGCTATCTACACTCCATGACGCGTAATGATGACAAGAAGCAGCATGCATCCAGACACTCCGTTACGTGTAATGATAACAAGAAGCCATTCATGCAGGATGACAATTCAAAGGAAACTCGGAGCATTTAAATAATATTTTATTGTTTATTAGTGTTAGTTGTCGGGAGTGTGTGCGGGCCCAGAAGGTGCAGTGTGCGCAAGAGGCTTTCAATGTGGTTCCTCCGCACCTCCGTACTATGAAATCCTCTGGTATATCTTCGCAATGACTACAGCACAATCAAATCCTCTTGGTATATCTTAGCAATGACTATAAAAAGCTTAAATTCCCAATTTGGGTTAACTCTAATAAATATGCGCGGCAGGAATACACGTGCATTCCCAACGAGAAAAATATGGACAACTACAAGTTTTCTAGTAACGACGGATATTGTCAACCAAATTATGTTAGCATTGTCTACTCAAGGAATTGATGTATAAATAACTTTTATTATAAATCTATACTATACCGGTTTAAGTTGACGATCATATTATCACCTAAGCATTGACCATATTTAAATTTTTAGATGTATGCTTTACTGTATAACCATACCAATTTTATACCATAGGAAAAGTCGTAAAATCCGAAACAACGTACTCATATCGATGAAATTCTCCTTCACCCAAACTGAATTGTAGAATACCTTACGAAGGCAGAGACCGCTCGAAATTTTGTGCAAAGCGACTGTGCAGGGCTGCACAACATTGTGTGGCCCCGAATCATGCTACTCCAATGTGGAGGAAGAAAACTCCCACTAAACCTCTGCACTCCACACAAGGGCTCAGGGCCAATGTAATAACTCCCTTTAAACCTCCGCACTCCACACAAGGGCTCACCGGCAATATAATTCCTATATAAAACAATGCACTAGCATATATACTTAAGAACCTTCAACTATGAAATGGTATGACCTCTGGCCGAGGTAATTCCTATTCATAACATATTTCATAGCACCAAAACATAAATATATATATAACAAATTTGTTCACAAATATAATTAACACACATCCCTAGTAACACTACTAGTCTCGTCATTATACAAGTGAGGCATTCAGTTGACAAGCTGCATAGGTGCTTTACACTGTACACACCTTAATTCGAGGAACCATCTCTTGTTAAGAGAAAGATAAAAACTGTGAACACACCATTATAGGAGAGATATGATCGACATATCACATAGGTGCTTGGTACTGCGCACACATGAAGAGGTTTTTCGTTACACCAAAACCTGCAAGTGTTGGTAAACGTTCCAAACCAATAACTAGGATCCCCAGGGCGGAAATTACAGATTCCATAGAGGTGCGGTGATTCTTACAATACCCCCCTCAAACGCAACTCGGGGGAATCCAACCTGGGTCCAAGCTCTGATACCATGAAAATGTGTTAGAAAACCTGCACAAATGAATCCAGCTGATAAAGGTTGAACACACAACTTTGCAAAGCAAAAACACTAAAAGAAAATCGAAAGAACAAAAAGAATGATTCATTTAGAAAATAAGTTACAATGCTCATGATATAGCATTACTGGGTGAAGATCCCAAGGTAATGTGCCATAGTGGTGATCAATGAGGGGACACAACACCTACAACAAGTTCTAGAGAGAACTAACCAATTGCGAACTGAAAGGAGGGGCAAATTAGGGAGTAAATCATGCAGAAGAACTAGCTAGTTGTGGAGTGAAAGAAGGAGCAAATCCAGGAGTAAATCATGCAGAAAGGATCTTGCATATAGTCCCATGCTCTAACTAAGTGTCCATATGTGCCATTAATGAAGGTCCTAGGTGTGTAGTACCTCCAACACCCCCTCTGAACACCACTATGGGGAAAAATAAAAAATGGGCACTGGCAATTAAGGCTGAAGGTAACCCAAAATACAATGCAGCTTGTACTAAAATTGAGGAAAGAGGGAAAACCTTGTGGAAAACACCCCCCCCAAAATATAATGTAATAAAAAGAAAAGAGGAAGAAAAGACAGTTGCTAAGCAATTGTGTCCTTGACTCCAAGACGATCGCACAAAGAGCAAAACTTCTGCTCAGTGAATGTCTTGGTGAAGATGTTTGTAGTCTGTTATGCTGAAGGACAGAACTGCAAATCAATGACCCGATCGTGTACTAAGTCTCTGATGTAGTGCATATGGATCTCTATGTGCTTCATCTATTGCCGCTATACTAGATCCCTACAAAATTTGAGAGTGCTCCGGTTATCACACCAGATGACAATGGGCTGGTGGAACTGAACGCCCAACTCAGTGAGGAAGTGTTGTAGCCACAGAGCCTGAATGGTGACGCTGACTACTCCTCTGTACTTGGCCTCAGCTGAAGAGAGAGCAATAGCAGCCTGCTTCTTACTCGACCAACAGATAGGGCTAGACCCTAGACTAAGTAAATATCCAGAGGTGGACTTGCAATCAATGTTGTTGCCTGCCCAATCAGAATCTGTGAAGCCAAGGAGATTCAATGCAGTGCCTACTGCATAGTGAATCCTGAAGGTGATGGTGCCCTGCACATATCGAAGGATGTGCTTGGAAGCATTCCAATGTAGCTCATGTGACTCTTGCATGTATCTGGAAAATGCCCCTACTACATATGAGAGATCTAGTCTAGAGTGGGTGAGGTATAGTAAGCTCTCCACTAGTGTTTATACCAAAGCTCTAAACAACTATGACTAAGTATTAACTAGTATTTCAACGTTGCATACAGTGTACATTAGTAAATTGTTTGAGCTATAGATTACGCAGTATTGGATTAAATATAATGTAGATTATGGAAGGGTTTGGCTGCATGAAACATAGATCTTGTCATCAATTTCACCATTCACTATAGTTAATT
The DNA here is from genome assembly GCA_000404065.3 of Pinus taeda. Lineage (NCBI taxonomy): Eukaryota > Viridiplantae > Streptophyta > Pinopsida > Pinales > Pinaceae > Pinus > Pinus taeda. The sequence goes on from APFE031572983.1 coordinate 46,355, forward strand.
ATTTGTGGCTTGGAATGGGATAGTTAATGTAGTTTTACCCTCAAGTATGTATATTCAATATGTTACCATAGTATCTATATGTGCATAGTGTTTAGTTAATATCATATTGGAGGCTTGGGTTGCGCTAAACACACACCTAGGTCCACATTGTTGACCATTAATGTAGTTAAGTGATAGTCGACTTAGAACCACATTGCGTTGTGGACATACATATGCTAGTAGCCTCATGGCACCCTGCAAATGTAACCTTGTGTACTCACTGTTTAGTATGCACACCAATTTAAAGTAGTGTCTAAGGAATGAAATGGTTTAAAACATTGTGTGGGGGATACATTGTGTCAGTCATCTATAACCACATTAGGGTTCTAAATCTAGTGAACCTATAATCGGGCATCACTTACATGTTAAATCTCATCTGTAATACGACATCGCTTATGTGCTAAATATTTCTCTACATGGTGGATTTTCTCTTTTCTTGTAATGGGTTTTAGCATTTAGTTGTTGTATTTCCAAGCAAACACTAAGGAATAGTCATGATTAGTGCCATAAGGCAGTGGAAGTCAAGCATTGATTCAACCATCTTGTTTCTTATTACTGTGGTAGTCTCCTTGGTTTTCATTATGCAAAGTGAGGAGGTGGCTTCACACTCTACAAAATGAAAGCCACGTCTGCACAATGAAAGTCGCGTTTGCACAATGAAAGCCAACAAATTTTTACACCTGTGATATAACCCTGGAATAATATTTGATAGCTTGTTATTATCTAAGTAAAGCTCCATGAGTTGTGGGAATTCAAACCATGAAGGTGAAAAGGGACGCTTGAAATTGTTATTGCTTAGCGAAATGGCCTGCAAATTGACGAGACGTCCTATAAATGATGGCATAATTGCACTTAATTCATTTTTCCTGTAGACGAAGAAATGAAAGTAACGCGAAATTTCCTAAGGAGTCTGGGATGCTAAAGTCCATAGATAATAAATTCATTGCAAAGTTGGGTTGTTGTAAAATCTTAATGTGCAATTTTTCCACCACCCATCGATGTATTCTGTAAATGGTCCCAATCTATATCATAATTAATATCATAATTATGATTTTTCTTAGTTGTGCTATCATGTTTCTAATTTATAGCTGTGGAGGAAGTTTTTCTTGTGCAGAGTGCGAAGTTTGGAGCAGACTTTCATTATAGGAAGTGCGAAGCTACAAAGGAAGCATGTGCGGAGGCAGGGATAAGGATACATTGTGGAAACGATTGCCAAACTAGAGCACTCTCGAATAACAACAAAACACAGACCCTGCACTGCCTTAATCAATTAATTAGCAGTAGAGGCAAGGACTATGTAGCTTTGAAACTATTAATCTTGTTTACTTTATGCAAAATATGATCAAAATATTTTCATTGTCCATGGAATTCTATGAATTTGTGAATATCCAAAGGAAATTAGTTTCTAGCAATATTTAATAATTTTTTTAAAGTAATTTAAATTGGATATTTAGGTGGAATAGAATTTAATATAAACATGGATTCAATTTTCTTAAATATGAATAGTTATGATATACAAACTCAACCATATAAAAATTATAATAGAATTGGGAAAAATTGATGAAAATTATGTGAAGAGGTGCCAATAAGCAGCCTCGTTAAATTAGTGCAATACATTCATAGTAGCTCAAGAAGCATACGATATTGGCACGGAAATTTGACACTCACAAAACGTCAAAGTTGTTGGACAAAAGTGTTGGAACCGATGGTTTCAAATGACAAACAAATTTCGACTGGCTCACAATTGCATTGGACACCATATTTCTATTTAGTGCCCTCTATAAAATTATAGCAGTAATCTATCTATGCTATATTTTGGTAGGTTTTCTGGTATATATTCTAATCTAATTTGGTTAAAATCTAATTTGGTTAAAATCTAGTAGGAATTTCTTGAAATCACAAGTTTGAGTTGAAAACTCTCAACAATTTGTGTGCTTCGTGGGTTTTTAATGGTGTTAAATTCATATATGCAGTAAAACCTATTTTAAACAACAAAAAAATAAAATTTGTCCAAAAAAATTTCAACAAGCCAAAAAAATCCAAAACTTAACATGTTTTGACAATGCCCAAAATTATATATTTCCATCGGCTCCTAGACTTATCAATTGACTTTGCATCTACAAGAAAATTCAAGTAATGATAAATTAATGATTAAATGGAATTAATAGAACATTGCCGTCTTTATTTCCTTTGATAGCAACGTTGAGAGTGCAATTTTTTTCTAAAAGATGTTATGAAAATATAACACGAAAAAGTTACTGTTATAAATTTTTGTCATAGTCAAGAATCTCGCATTGAATGGAAACATGGAGACACGTATGTGTAGTCTTAATCAACCATTTTTGAAGAAGAGTTAAGCCAACGTAGGGCTATCATCCCCCTGATGAAAGGTGGGCATTGTTATCACTCAAAAATGTCCTCTTAGATGTAGGAGAGAAATTCCTAAGGTAAGAATTCAAATCAACTTATGGAGCGAAGGCTAACCCCTTCAATCTAGAGAGGGCTCTCTCTAACAACGTAAACATTAGATTTAGTAATTGGCTGTACTTTTACATAGTGGCTAGATCTTCAGTTGTGTTGTGTTTATGTAGGGTTTGGTTTGGCATTATGGAAATAGTCCATTGGGAAATGGAGTTAACAAGATAGGGTTTATGTCAACTTACCAAGATATTATCTGTTTAATCAAAATTGACAAAGGCAAGGTAGATAACACATCTTAGACATTGGTCGTCATTATAGTTGAAAGAATAAAATAGGAGAACAATCCACAACTCTGGGGTATATGAAATGAATCCTAAAGTAGATTTAGAAGATAGGAATGCAAATATTTGAAATTTATGAAATAAAGCATCAAAGTAACGATGAATTTTGTAATATTTACTCTTATTCAAATATTCAAAATACCATATATTCAAATGATATTACAAAGAATGAAACATTGAAACATGTCGAAAACACATACCAAGAAATACCATCACATGAATCTTTATATCAATGATCAAATATATTGATCTTGGGAAACTGTAGATTGATAAAGCTTTCAAAACATAGAAAATGAGTATTCTTTCATAAAAACCAACCTTTTTTCCTCATTTTTCAAGTAATATATAGGAAAAATACAATAAAAGATAAGTTCCACTAAGTTTGGTAGCAATAACTGCATAATATTTACAATATCTGAAAGTTTAATTAACAAAAAATAATCAAAATCTTATCATCTTAGCTATTCAAATCTCTATTTGTAACATAACCATGGTTAAAGTATGTTGTAGAATTATTGTGTGTATTTATTGCTATTATTCTAGAACAAGGATGAGTCATGGTTGTATTATGGGATCAAGAACCACTGACTCCCTTGTAGCCTTGATATCTGTGAATACAACTCATCTTTCCTCTTGGTAAGCAAATTTGGTGCATGAACTTGTAAACTATGATGAAACTGTGCAACTACTCATGTAACTGTTTGCTCCATTAAAGATTAATTTTCCTTATGTTGACTCACATTCTCTACATTCCCTCAACCACAAAAATCCTTTGACATTTAAAATATCATATCTAAAATAACTTACTATAAAAAATGATTAACATTGAGTGGGTCAAAATGCTGAGGTAATATTAGGGTTTGTTCAACAAAATTAAGGTTTTGTATATTTTTCCACCTCATGAAGTAAATTGGTTGTTTCTCCATAGCTTATGGAGCTTGAGCAAGGAGGTCTAGTTTATCATGGCTTCATGTCACCCTTATAGTAGCTTTTATATGATTTTACCAGTCTTTAGGGTTGATTTCCCCATTCTATTAGCATGCTCTATTTTCCTCTATATTTTTCTCCTCAACCTGCTTGTTAACTCATGACTATATAATATTCTAATTAGGCCATGATGAAAAATCTCATGAGGTTGTAGCTCAAGTCTGGTTCTTTCTTTGGTGCACATCTTTAGCAAACTTTGATGAAGGAAATAGGGAAAATTCCTTTAACTAAAACTTGTTAAATGACATAAAAACCTCATACGATACAAATATGATTTAAAATAAGAGATATACAGTTCTTAGGGCATTAGACCATTCAAGTTTCAATATATTTTGCAAGACCCCTACATTCCAGTCTTAGTTCTTGCAGTCCTCCTTGAAGAAAAAATTCAAGTCCACATTCTACAATCTTTGTTTCTTAAACCATCTCTCATGCTTAGTTAGAAAACCTGTCGCCTCTGCAATGCATTCAACTGTAACTGGGAACTGCAAGGTTTTGAGTCTTGTTGTGCTTCCATCAAATAAGTAGATGAAATAATGGCACCAACTCAGGTTGTGTCCATTGAAGTGTTCAAACATTGGTTCCCATTTTGCATTTTTTAACAGAGACAACATCTCTAGATACACTTCAAAATACATCGCATCAGGCTTAAATCGCTTCACATGACTTGATAAATCCATATTTTCAAGACATTGATGTTGCAAGCACCTTTCCTAACCTTGAATTACCCTGGCTAGATGTTGCAAACTACTACAGAACCTTGGTATGCACTATAAACAAAATTCTAGGTTTGCTGGAAATTACAGTTTTATGGTAAGCAAGGCAAATTAGGCTTTGATTTTAAACATCTTTCTTGCACTTCAAAATGTTGCTAGTTGTCACATCATGGATGAAAATGGATAGTAGTTGTGAAAAAATGCTTGGTAAATTTAAATCATGGAGTTGGTAGCTCGAGAACCTAAATTTTAAATTTTTCGGTGAGCGCTATGAAAATATTTCATAGCACCGTGCTACAAAAATATTTTGTAGCACCAACTGTTGGCTTGAGATAGGTTAATTGGGTTGTAAAAAACTTAGGATAAGATTAGGGTTGGGTGAAAATACTTGATTAGACATGTCCCTGGGCGTGGATATAAATGTACACAAAAAAACTATCAGGCCCTTTACATAACCATGACTTTGAAAAATGAACTGATAAATACCGCCTTTGGACCTTTAGGGAAAGGTGCAAAATGATGCTAATAGGTACATCAAGGGGATCCTATCAAATGCCAAGACGTAATCAATACCCCGTAATGTCCTAGATATTTTTTATTGACTTTGCAGAAGAACTTTAACAAGAGCTGTTATATTAATAGGATGTGATTTTCATACCACATTATATCAAGGCAAAAAAAAAATTTCACTTCTTGGAATGCACAAACATTGTCTTGGAACACACATACTATTTATTCTTGCAATAGAAAAACTAAGGTGCAGTTGCTTCACCAAGTATGGCATAGATCTCAGCATCATGGAAGTGGCCTCAACAACTATGTGATATACATCTCAACATGGTGGAAGTGGCTTGGTTTCTTTAGCTATACACCCATGAAAGAAACATCTACACATCTCTCAAAAGTAATTTCCATAACCTGGTTTTCCATATATATATTTATTTTACATTAGTATAAAATTATTTTAAACACACACGATAGGGATTAAATATCTTCATATGTAAACATTTTTTAGAGTGCAAAATATGAAAAAGGGTTTGCACATCAACGAGTTCGACCCCTCTTGATTAATAAAAATAGAGGAAAATAATTTGGAAATGGTGACTTGTGGCTCTTGGGTGAGATGTTGCTCACTTTGAGAGGCTACCCTCACTCTATGGTGCTTTTTATCAAAACAATATCTGATTACATAAACAAAAACACATTGGTGTTCAACAACTTGAACAATCTCCTAAGAGATAGGATCTCGAAGCTAATTAAAACACAAAATCTTAACTGGACATTGACAAAGTCATAATAATAATAATTCTTAGAATTTTCTCCATTATTATGTTAACACCCCCTCTTAACAAAGAAATTCATCCAAAGTCATGATTTTCTTTTCTTTTAGTGTGAGATGATAAAACATCATAAACCTTGTGTTATGGTTTGTTCTCATCACAATAAGTGAATCTTGTTGGGAGCATTTTTCCTACTTTAAGTATCCAATATCTGAGCACCATATTCTTTCTACATAGAGAGAATTTTATCTACTTCTATTTGGTCGCTGTGAGTCACCTCATTAGGGCCCATTCCCTTGATTGTTGAGGATTTGTAATATGAATTGTTTTTTCCTCCATAGGTTACTTTGGAGCTTTGAGATGATGACTGTCTTAGATAAGAATTTTTAGTTCCCTTGAACACAACTTGGTTTCATTTTTGTTTCTCTTGTGTTCTCAATCTTGTATTGCCTTGGTCATCATCTAGATTTTTAGCAATCAGTTGCTTACACCTTTCCTCGTGATCAACTGGTAGCTCTTCAATCACAACATCTTGTGAATCATATTGAGGCTCCTTTTTAGTCATTAATATAACCATATTGTTTGACAAAGAATTCTTCTCACTAAAAATACTACCCAAGCCAAAATAATTCCAAATGGCCTCATGAAAAAGTCATCATCAAAAAGATCAATATCGAATAAGTCTACAAACAAAGACATAATGGGAACCACCCACTTAATCTCACCTCCAAACTTGGAGTTCAAGGACTTTCTCAACAACAACAAAAAATGATTGTGTAATAGATATCAACAAAACTACCAAATTCTATATCTTGGTATTAACGGGTTACAAATCCATATTATCAAGCATGTGAACAAAATAGATACAACAACAACAAAATCACCTCCATCAATGATAGTGGTCATCAAAACAGTGTGATTCATCGTTAGAATGATACCCTAAAGCTTGATGTCTCTCTCCTGTATTAAAATCAAGAGGAAGCAACTGCACGTTATTCTGGCCAGCTTTCGCATATGCTCCAACTGATACATGCTCCAATTCTCTTCTTCTCGGCTTGGTCCTTTAACATGCACAGTGAGCTACTGAAGAATATCACACCAATAAATTATGGAGAAGACATGAATTTAAGAATAAAAAGTAGGCGTAGCTCATTATTTCTCACGATTCTGCACCTGATGTTCGATCACAAGGAATTTAAGACCAAATTGAAGATTACAACATGAAAATGGTTCTTCCTTGGAGGCAGGGTACCTGTGAATCCTTCCTCACACTCCAGCTTGTTGGAATCCAGAGGCACAACATAATCAAATAAACACACAACAGAATAAATCAAGCACATAAAACACAAGAGTTTAACGTGGTTCACCCAACCAATCTGGGCTACGTCCACACAACATAGGCATCGACAATTTATTAATCAAACAGGAGATTACAAAATGAAATCCTCACAAAAACCTCTCACTCTCTTAGCCATCATCCGAATGGTTGCATGTTATATAGCATAGAGAATCTAACAACCTCATTAACTCACTCACATCAAATATAGGAGGCATTAACTCCCTCCCAACAAATTGGAGTTAATCTAGGAACTGAATTTCTATTGTTGTCACCTTCAGAGATTTTTGCCTATTTCATTCCAAACAGAAAATCTCAACAATCTCCACCTTGACAACAATTAGCCTGATGCCCCGTTATTATTATTTTATCTTTTCTGCAAGCCAAGAGAAGCCAAACACCAGCATAGCTTCTCTAACAAAACTGGTTTCATGAACATGTCTGCACACTTCTCCTTTGTATGCACCTTTTTAAGAGAGACTACCCTTTCAGTGATAACCTGTCTTACAAAATGGTACTTAATTGGAATATGCTTTGATTTACTGTGATAGGCCGGATTCTTAGCCAAATGTATTGCACTTTGACTATCACAAAGTAACCTGATGTTGTCCTGTAACCTACCAAACTCACCAAGCAAACCTTTCAACCAAACCGCCTCTTTGCAAGCATGCGAAGCAACAATGTATTCTGCTTCAGTAGTGGATAAAGCAACAGTATTCTGTAGCTTTGACATCCAACTTATAGCTCCACCTGCAACAGTAAAGACGTACCCTGAAGTTGATCTTCTCTTATCCAAATCACCTGCAAAATCGAAATCAACATATCCGCAAATAAATTCACTACTCTTATTGTAAGAAATACAATAACTACTTGTGCCTCTCAAGTACCGAAGCATCCATTTCACTGTTGATCAGTGTTCTTTACCCGGATTTGCCATGTACCTACTGACAACCCCAACTGCATGTGAAATATCTGGTCGAGTACAAACCATCGCGTACATTAAACACCCTACTACATTGGCATATGGAATTCGAGACATATAATCCTTTTCTTCATCTGTATTAGGACATAAACTCGAAGAAAGCTTAAAATGGGAAGCTAAAGGGACTGACACAGGCTTCACATTATTCAAACCAAATCTCAAAAGTATTTTCTCAATATACTTTTGTTGTGATAGCCATAGCTTACCAATACTCCTGTCTCTGAAAATCTCCATGCCCAAAATCTGTCTTTCTACTCCTAGATCTTTCATATCAAATGTCCTTGCCATCTGAGCCTTCAACCTTTTGATTTCTTCTATGCTTTTTCTTGCTAAAAGCATATCGTCAACATACAATACCAAGATAATGAATATGCCATTATTCAACTGTTTAAAATAAACACAATGATCATATTCACTTCTAACATATTTCTGACTCAACATGAAAGAATCAAACTTCTTATACCACTGCTGAGGCAACCGCTTCAGGCCATATAATGACTTCTTGAGCCTGCAAACAAATTTCTCATTGTGACGCTGAAAAAACCCGTTCGGTTGTTCCATATATATTTCCTCATCTAAATCACCATGTAGAAATGCAGTCTTAACATCTAACTGCTGCAACTCCAAATCAAACAAAACCACTAATGCTAACACAATTCTAATTGAAACAATTTTAACCACTGGTGAAAAAATCTCATGAAAGTCAATACTATCTTTCTGAGAAATCCTTTTGCAACCAGTCGCGCTTTGTACCTGTCTTCCGTATCATTCACACCCCGTTTCAGCTTGAAGACCCATTTACACCCCACAGTTTTCCTGCCTTTCGGAAGCTCCACCAGATCCCATGTGCTGTTCTTATTTAAGGCCATCATTTCATCGTTCATGGCTACTTTCCACTTGTCACTTTTCGAACCTTCTATTGCTTCCTGATAGCATAGAGGTTCATTGTCATTAGCAGTAAATGCCACAGAAGTGACATAATCATCATACCTTCTCAGTGGCCATTTGATTCTTGTCGACCTCCTTAAAGATGTTTCTGGCGCTTCCTCGATTGGCTGACTACCACCTGTAGGAACTTCTTGCAGATCAATATCTGAGACCTGTTCATGATCTAAACCTGAACCCTGTTCATGTTCTGATTCTGAAACCTGTTCATGACTAGTATCTGAACTATGGTCATCATGACTATCGTTAGAAATGCTATCAAATTGAATGTGTTGAAAGTCAGATACATCATTCTGTTTCAATCAACTATCTACATCTAACTGTACAAGAGAGGATTCATTAAACTTTACATCTCTGTTGATGATGATTTTGCGGGTAGTAGGATCCCACAATCTATATCCCTTTGTTCCAACACCATACCCAACAAAGATATACCTTTTAGACTTTGATCTAACTTAGTTCGTTGATGTTTAGGCACTAGAGCATATGCATCACAACCAAACACTCTGAGTTTAGAATAGTCATAAGGGTGTCCTTTCCATACCTCTTGCGGAATCTTGCAGTCTATCGCCGTCGATGGAGAT